>JANHGB010024053.1:0-10773 GCA_026283785.1 Coracopsis vasa | reverse complement strand
TAAGAATCTATTGAGTTTTAAGGAACTGTTGAATTTAATTTCCAGCTACGCTACTGCAACCTCATCTGTGCATTAACCAAGTCTGTAGAATAAAAGTGTACAATATATGAAGTTACCTACAGTTCCGTTTGAATAAAGCAGCTATCTTAACCTAAGTTACTATACAGAACAATTTGTTTTTCTCCAGTTCAGCCTTGACACTGTCCCATAAAACAGAAAATGCTTTAGTGACATCATTGTCCAGGTAGTACCAAGTGAGCAAATTGTTTGTTCACTTCTAGTCTTACCACTTCCTACAATGCAACAGTGAAGACAGAAGCTGTAATTTAAAAACCTGCACCTAAAGATTACTTATGTTTGACAGTAATATTAACACCTAAAGAAAAACTCTGATCCCGATGCATGCAAGACGAAAAAAAATTAACAAACTCAGTTAATCAAGGCTTCCAGTTAGTTTTAAGGTTCTTTGAATTTAAGACATAGTTCTAATCTAAACCAAATATGCCACAAACCTGCACACCACTTCCAACTTTTCCTGAACACTGGAGACTTGGCTATCACTTCCTATACTTGATAATTTTATTTCCTACATGATTATATTTATCCATTATTACACCAACACTTAGAGTTAAAACATTTACTTATGGTCACCTTGGCAGAGGTTTCAAACCATCCAACAAAGCCGCCTTCTCTGCAGAACTGGTCCATTTGAGAGGGACTCTGGCTGCCATCTTTCTTCTGGTCACATTTGTTTGCAAGAAGAACAACAGGGATGGGGCTGCCATTGGGAAGTAGTACTTTACTGTCCAAATCATGCTTCCATTTTAAAACAGCCTCAAAAGTAGACCCTCTTGTGACATCAAAGACCACAAAAGCACCAACTGCCTCTTTGTAGTATACTCTGGTCATATTTCCAAAGCGCTCCTGGCCTGAAAGAGAGGACAGTGACAGAATATATTTATAGTAAAGCATGAACTGTAGTGAGTATAAACTGACTTCTATACCAGGTTAGTATGTACAAGTTTGGGATTTGTGTCTAGTCACTTAGTCCATACAACATTGCTACTTCTATCCTAAGTAAGCTCACTGTAACAGCTATTATGTATATTATGCATATGACAAGTCAGATGCTAAGAGCAGTTTGCAACCCCAACTAATACTTCAGAATTTTATTTTTTTTTTCCAACTTATTGAGTAGTGTTCTTTGAGAAGTAATGCCTAAAGAAGAAAACCACTACCAGTACAGCTATACACAAATTCTTTCATCAAAAAGTTCTGCAATATTTAGATATAACTCTATAGTTACTTCAGCTAGAAACTTAAGCCAACTCAGAGCCTTTTTCTGAAGTGTAGTAACAAAGGTTTCTACAAGCTTCAAGACTAACAGCCTTCAAACCATCCTCTGAAGAAGTCACCTATATTATAGATTTTTCCTTATGGACAAGCTCAAAAGCAGCTAGTTTAACAGTTCTGGCTAAACCTGGACTACCTGGAATAATGTCCAACTATACGAACTCCACAGCAATCCCAGAATTTGAAACAAGATTATCAGAATAGTTAGAATACAATTATTCACAACAAAAATCCAGAAGAAAACCAATGGTTAGTGAGTATTTTAAACTAAAAAAGTGTTTTCCTATTAGGTACAACTGTTGTAGTCAGTATGCTTGAAATGTAGAATTAGAGTGCCAGTTCAGTTGTTACTCTGTTCAGAAGGTCAGACCATCATGCTATGTTTGTATTTGAGCATGCACAGCAGTGACAAGTGCTAGCACGTTGTTTGGAAAGTTCAGGCTACCAAAATAGCATTCTGCTTTGTCCAGAAGTCTTCACTGTGAGCAGTCATCCCTGCACTTTATAATTTAGTTTTACAGTGTATCATCACTTCAGCTTTTAGTGCTTATGCAATTTTAGTAAAAGTTTTAATTGGAAACATAGTTGTTCTCTGTTTATAAGCACTGAAGTCTGCCTTTGATTAGCAAGGACAAACATTTACAAGAAGTGGGGATTAACTTCTCAGAAAGAGCCAGAAATTCATTAGGTGAAGGAAGTTGACAAGGAATCCTGTTCAACAGCATGCCTCATTTCAACTTCAGTACTACAGTGTACACATTAGCTCATTGCCTATAGACATTTTCAGAAAAGGCTGACTAAGCAGCTGTTAGAATTGCCTGAAAGCAGCAGCAGTGAAGTTCCAGAGAATTATAAACCTGACTTTATTTCTGTCTGTTCAGCTTTAAAGAATGATGCTGCACAAAACAGCATCACTAGCCCGCATATTCTAAGGAGTAGAAATTAGACATTAATTTCTTCACTACCATTATCTTTTGTGTAATAACAAGCAACATGCAAGAGGAAAGTTCTTCCCTCCATATTCTAAGTTCAAAATTTGCAGCAACATTTGTGCTATGGACTCTAAGGCCAACAAGCCAGGCACCAAGCCTGTATCTCTGTGACTATGTCACTGGAAGAGACATTGCTGGTATGTGTCTGTTAAACAGTGTACACAGAACTTGTATGCAAGTAACTCACATGGCCTCTCTAAGCCTTTCTAGGCTAGATTCTTAAGCCTAAAAGGTGGTTTTGGCCTGCATTGAACTAAACTATACTTTGTACTCTACAGCAGTCACTTAGAAAGCATGGGCTTCAGCTGTCAAGAATTATTTAAGTATTATTTCTAGCTGGTTTTATAATAACATTCAATTTTTGCTCTTATAGTATCAGGTTTGGATTTGGAAACACATTAATACATTGTTCAGTAATTTAAATTTGGATGAAAGTAGACAACAGATGTGCATATTGGTGTGAAAGCTTATCTTATTAGATTTAAGCTTTACATTAGAAGGATTTTACACCCCTTAGCCCTAAAAAACACAAAGTTCAACACCTCTATAGTATTAATGTCTTTTAAATGGTCAAAGGCAGCACTTGTACTAGAGTGTCCTTTCCTACAGTAGCCCAAACCAGTTTATTACAGAGCTACTTTCACCTCTAGAATTAACCACCACTAACAATAAGCCTGACCCACATACTTGCTTACAACTGCTCTTCCGTTCTATCTGGAGGCCTAAGGAGGAAGGATATATTCTATTTCATAGAAAGAAGATAGAAGCAATAACACATGGCCTGCCTGAGAGATAAGTTAGTTTTGTTGTGGTAAAAGGTATATGGCATGAGGCAGGAAGAGAATTCAGTATAAACCGAGTAGACTTTTACAGTTCTATTATTACCGACAATGCACATACTGAGCTTCTTATAGAGGATGCAAAGCATTCTAGACAGCCTCTTGAAAATTTAACAGGACTTTCATGCAAAGCTTTAGCAAGTGCTCTTCTTGCAAAAACACCCATACAGAAAAGGCAAACTGCACAACTAGGAGTCTGAACATCATTCTCTATTTGTTATTAAAACTAAATGACTCAATTTTTGCGAGGCTCAGTTCAAACAGGGATTTGTCATTCCCTTTCCTATGTCCAGCAAATTTTTGCTCTAGTCATTTCACCATGTGTGAGAATAGTGTTGAGCAGCGCACAAAGTGGAACACACCCACAGAAGGGAAAAAAGACAAAAAGTGATCAGATGAAACTAGACTTAAAAACTCTAGTGTGTATAATCGTGGAAGGAAGAGGACAGGAAGATAGCTACTTGCTTACAACAACAGTATGGAAAGGATATTATAGATTAATCACACTGGTAGGTCTAGTACCTTGACTTATACCCGAAGGTACCACAAAGGTATACTTTCCCTGTGTTTTAGGGGTTCAGGTGTAGATGAGGAGCTAAGCTACACGGCAGTCACAGGGATGAGAGGTTTTGCTTAGGGGTATGGAAGTGCTGCATGCAATGTCAAGTTCTGCATTCTCTAACCACAAAGTTTTCACATATAAATGACTCAGCACATATTGCCACCGTATTTTCCAGTAATTGCAACAACATTAAATGAAATACTTGCATAATGTGATGCATCAGGAACTAATACAGTTCCCTACAGCATAGGAAGCATTAAGTTTAGTTTAAAACTGTATGACAGCTTGGGAACTATTAGTTTAATAATAAACTTCCCAGTTTACATTGTAACAGGGGTAAACTGTAAGCTAAATACTACATGAAAAAAATTATAGCTAGGTCTGACATAAGAAGCTTTATCTTTGTCCTTCACTGTGAAATACAAGTTATCATTGTAAGATTCAGACAGTGCCAACCTTGCCTTCAAGTACATTTTAAAGAGTTTCTACAGCAATCTTTGCCAGTGTAAAGAATAAACAAGAGTCTTATTTATCACAGCAGTGTGACCTATTGGGGCAGTTTCTGCTTTTAGTTAGCTAGAGATACCCTACACTCCTACCATTATTTCTGCTCTTACTCTTTAACTCCTCCTATGTGGTGAGAATTGAGACTAGAAAATGCAAGTTAAAGGTACAAATGACTGACGGATATGCGTGATACCGAGTTTTTGTCAGGGCTCCTTCTCCCAGGCTACTTACTATACCTAGAAGTCTTAACATGTAGTTTATATGAGCTAACAAGTACTTACTCAAGGAGAGTAAAATGGCCTAGCTAGCTTCCCAAGCTATACATATTTTTGCCACAAAGGTGAATTTTGGTTTACCTCTGTCAATACCAACAGTATAGAAAGAGTTCCCCTACCTTGTAAAAATCTAAGCTTAGTTTTATCTAAAACCACACAATTCTGAAATCAGAGTCGTGTTAGTTGCATTTAAACCCTCAACATCTCATCAAGAGTACTGATGGACAACTGGACAAAGTTCCTCTTTTGCAGAAGAGACTAACAGTTCTGGCATCCTCCAAAAATTGCATCATTAACAAGGAAGAGAAAGATGACCAAGGGTCATAAAAGCCTGACAACTGGAAGAATGATGGAATAATAGTTTCTTTCATTGAAGTAACATAAGTTCAAGTAGTCTTTGACAGGCTAACCAAGTTAATGGGTGGCCAGAGCTCAAAAGTTGATTTTACCAAGTTTGGCAGTTCCACATCAAATAATCTTGAACTACATATGTATAGTCTAGACTACAGTCACCCAGAAGTCAGTGCACAACTAGCTGAAGAATTTTACTCCAAAGTTATTTGCTGCTAACTGGAAGACCAATGCAATGAAGTTTTGCAGTTTTTTCCTGGACCAAACAATACAGAGTTGTCAAGAGTGTTATAAACAGCAAAGTCCTCTGTTTATGAGTAAAGCAAAGCAACTCTTGCCAACATTGTCCTTCAAAATGCTGAAACTCAAGAGTTCAGTTAGTTTAAAAGGAAAAGTTCAATCTATAAAACCAAGCCAAAATAACTACCCAGAAATACTGCAGCAGTGAAGAAAATGATCAAGAGGCTTAGTGAATCAGTGAGTTCAAAATGCATAGAAGTAGCATCCTGCTAGCATGTTTCAGTTACTCTGCTTTTTTGTCAACAACTACTACACACTGTAGTGAACTCAGGCATCATAGGATGCTTATTAAGCTATAATGAATGGTTGTAATAAATCAGTTTTAGTCTGGGAATACTTGAACATTCTCTTTCCATTGTGAGAAGGGTTCTCAGATCACCTATTTACCATGACCACTAATAGTCAATTAGTCATGCCAAAAATTCAAGAAGGGTCATTAGTGACAGTCAGACTAACTCTAATTTAACTGCCAACACCATGGCTCTTAAATCCTTGCTATCAACTACTCTGACCTTATTGGCCACACAGTGTGCAAGCACAGGGCCACTATTTAGGCTTCAGTGCCAAACTCCACACGTTAGCTGTTCCAGACAGTTTCCAGGACCATGAGACTTTTGTGCTTTCATTCAACCTAGACAGGAACAACAGTAAGCAAAACCCCTTTTCTCCAGTTTTTTCTTCCAGTCTTCATTCTGCCATGGGAAGGCCTAACTTAACAAGCACTCTCCTCCCTGCTCCAGTTGTGCTGTTTTACAAAACATTTTTCTCCAGCTCCCTGAACTTCTCAGGTCAGGCTTTCACATATTAACATCAAGGAACTTCTGAATGGCAGCTCCTTATTTGTAATTCCAACTCTCAGTAAAGTTGATGTCATTCTGTATGGTAGAGTTAAGCTAAAGCGCCATCCAAAATGGGTGGGCATGCAGCCCGATCCTCCAAGTTATAACTACTGTCACTTTCAAAACTCACCTAATTCCTTTAGGAGCCACAGGCAAGAACAGACTACAGTTTGGATGCCTGTTGACCCTGATCAGCCTGGTGGAGGTTTGGCACAACATAGCAAATACCCAGAATTGTCCTGCGGATGCATCTCCCAGTTCTCCAGACATCTAATGTACATTTTAGCACTCCCAGGGTCAGGTGCAAGCTGACTGAGGCTTCTTTTTAGACAAATATGAGTATGTTGCTGGCAAGCTACCACTGCTGACGGCATTCTCTCCTCTCCCCAAACCAGCACAGCTTGTCCCAGAACTGTCTTACCCAATTAGGTCGAATCTGTTATTCAGCAAGAAATAGGTTAACCAAACCACTATCAATATTACAGGACATGCTCAAGTGTGTCTACCTGCTTTTTCACACAGATAGCAGCCTTAGATTGAGTAGACAGACTCAGATTGTCAGTACTTGATAGCTCTCCACTCCTCACTCTCACCCATTTAAGCTATTAGTGCAAAGTTGCCACATGTTTAAACCACAGAGGTGTTAAATTATACTTAGCATCCCTAGCAGATACTAGAAACCTTGAATTTAAAAAGCCACGTCTAGCCTGACTTTTACTTTCCACCACTGTGAAAGTGACATTTGATATTTGTGGTTCTGGTGACAAATACCATGAGGTTAAAAAGCAAGAACTACAGGAATATATCTTCCTGTATTAAACAGTACTAGAAACACTTTTACCAACTGCAGCGTTCCTAACAGACAAAAGATTTAAGTAAACTGCTAGAGTCCTTTCTTGCTAAGGGTGGTGTGGGAAATCTGACCACTGGATGGACCTCTTCCCAAAAATAACTGTCCCAAATCCTTCAGAAAAACAGACTTCAGGGGAAAGGTAGCCAGCCTGTTAATCCCTGTTCAATTTACTCACACTTTACCATAAAAGATAACTTTTAATCCTCTGGTTATGTCTGCATTAGGAAGTTGCAGAGAGCTGTTGAAGCAGTTCTGTTGAATGAGACTGTGCCAGAGGCCTGACATCCATACTATATATATAGTATATATATATACTATATATATACAGTACGTATGAGAGACTGTAGTCATTGAAAAGCCACTGAAAAATATCAGTTCAGATGCAGCGATATTTTGATTGTTTAGATCATAGTGTTTTCATGTGTTCTTAGAAGTCACTATTTCATTCTGAAACCATAGGAAGCAGTTTGCTCTAAAAGTTCCTTGCACAACACAGCCAGTTAGTAACCTAATAATTTGTTAGCTACCCAATTTTTTAAAATCTGTGACTAGTCCTGCCATTCACTGTTTGCTATCACTATTCTAAAGCAGGAGAGTCCTTTTCACTACCAGTGAAAAAACAAGAGTACCAAGGTGCAAGAAGAAATGTTCTATCAGGAACACTGCCCTTACCTACAATCCCAGGAAACGGAAAAAGCACACCATTATCCTTCACAAAGATAGAAAGCTTTCCTCAAACAACTGCACAGCTTTCACGGGGAATTTTACAGCAAAACTGATAAACTTTTCATTGCTGCCTGTAACCTTGGGCTAACCTAATGATTTAAGATTGTCCAAACTGACTTCAACAACTTACTATCTTGTCTAAGAACTTTAAAAGCAATACTCCGCACTTATGGTTCAACAGGCTTTGTCCTGCATCGAATGTATTCTATGTACAAGTATGACACCCATGTTTGCATAAGAAAAGTTTCAACTATTTTGCTTGCATCTTTGCTAAACAGAAAATTAAAGTCCCTGACTAAGCACTAGATTTCCATCCCCAGAAAAGTAGAGTTCAACCACACTAAATGACTTCTTCTAAATGCAGCATGTATTGAAAAACCCTCCTTTCATTAGTATTTAGAAAAAGTTGACATAATCCAATTACAGCTAGCAACAACATGAATGGTACTTCCTACCTTGTTTTAACTAGACCCAAACAAGTCATCTGCCAGAGTTAACCTATTTCGTGCTTGACACCCTCTAATCCATCTCTTTTGGTGTGCTGACACGCAGCCAGAAGTGTACTGTGTACTTAACAGTGATGCTGTATGGCACTACAGCACTTCACAGCATACAGGAGAACAATTCTAAAGTCAGTCTGTCTCAAGAACAACTTCATCACAAGACTGAAAATATGTTAATCTCTAAAATGGTCAACGTGTCATGGCACACTGTGCGTGATTGGAATTTTGTATCAAATAGCTGCCACCCTACCCAGCACTCAAGCCTGAGAGCAATTAAAGAACAAGTTCCCATAAGCCGTTTGCAGTGACACTCAGAGGCTACTTTTAACCTTTTTATTTGAAAAGCTACTAAAATCCATACAATAAGGAATATTCATTTTCATTTGCTGCTAATCTAGGAGCCACTGCTACTGAGAGTTTGCTACACATTCTTTGAACAGAGTTAAGATATTTATTTCTAAACAAGCTGCATAAACTCCTGAAGTTCATCATTTTTCAAAGCATAATCTTACCACACCCCATTTACCTTTGTTCTATGTCCCTATAGCCAAAGGAAAACTTTGAATATCTACCACATTCTACCATCTACCAGCTGGAAAGTCATGCTGTGCTTTGTAGTGACTGCTTACTGCTGGTCTTGTTAGCTTTAACATATGCAAGAATTTCACAAGAGCTATTCCTATGCTTTCACAGGAAAACATAAAGAGAATTTCCCTTACTGTAAATCACTTCCTTCTGATGTGGCATATCACACTTCACAAGTTCTGAAGTGAGTATTTGGAGGTAAGAATTTACAACACACTGCAAAAGCAAGGCAATACTTACCACTGGAGTTCAAGGAAGATATTTCCAACAGTTGTGAGACTGAATCCCAGTGGCCTTGCTCACTACTAAAGGGAAGAGTCTTACTTTATACAGCATGCTGAAGCCTTTCCTGGAACCCGGCAGCTAAGATTACTTTCTTTCCTACATTCCATAAGACAGGTACTCCTTTGAGAACAACCCCTTTAACAGCACTTGCCAGCTCCAATTGTACTTATATATACGTGCTTCAGTGACACCCTGTCCCAGTGTACATATAAAGAAAAACAAATTAGTAAGAGCCAAAGTAGACATGTAAATAAGGTGAAGACACCAAGTGTCTGAAGCCCTAATACTGACGGAAGCAAAGTTGATGATAAAGGTCAATGTATCTTCATGTAAACTCCATATACTGAAAGTGTATGGAGTGCATATATATAATATATACACTATTTATTATCATATGTATTGTCTCTGAAAAGTAATGCACCTAACTTGCCAAATGAGCTTAAGTTCCGACTACTTGAGTCAGTCTTACATGAAAGGCAAGAATTTTGCCAATACTTGCCTCACAAAATCTTATGATCAATGTAAGTTAGTGATTTCTGCAAAGATAATCTGACCCCAAAATTAATTATGATGTGCAATATATACTATTTTGCCTCCTGTCTGCTGTATTGCATATAAAAACTTAGGTATTGTTTCCCTTTAAGGTAGCTTCTCCCTACCCATTCATTCTTTATTCTCTGTATCAGAGTTCTAGGGAAGAATTTTTACTGCTATCTTGTAAAAAGCATAAAGTTTGAGCAACCACTATATAGGATATGAACCTTACGTATTTGGCTGAAGCTCCATCTATTTCCTAGTAATTAGAAGCTCAAGCACTAAGTGCATTTCCATTGCTTATGGAAATTAAGAGCACAAAAACCTTCACCAATATGAATGATTCAGTACCTCACTAGAAAGACAAGGAAATTGCTTCATCAACAAGACCAATAACCATGCCTGGCTTGATAGGATTTCATAAGAAATTACTTAAACAGAATAAATCCCAAAAAGAAAGCTTGTTGACATCCAGAGCCTACATCCAGAGAGGTCTAAGGACTGAAGAGACACCAATACAAAACAAGCTTAACATGTTCAGCACTCATTTGTATACTTTGCTGGAGAGCTCCAAGCACAGCAAGTCATTCTGAACTAAAACCTCATAACTAATTTGGCAGTTCCACAAGAGTCACAAGAAGGGACACCCCCAGATTTCCCACAGAAGGGTGGTTTGTAGAAGGAAACATGCAGTACTCCTTCAGTTCTGCTTCTTGCACCTACTGCTCCAAATGAAATGTTTAAAGTCTTTCAAAATGAGCAGGACTTCTACTTTCCTCTTCTCACACTTTATCTGCTAGTTTTGCATATTTCCAGCCAACATCATTAAGTAATTTTCCTCACATGAGATTTACACTTAAATGTGTATGAGCAGAAAGCATTCAGAAATCAGTCACGGGTCTTTTAAATCTTTATCATCAGTCTGGAGACTTAATCACAGTGACTGGGAGTTTCCTGACCTACCTCAGCTGTTTAGCAGAATGATAATGCTTCCATTTCCACATGAAGGCAGCTGCTGCTGGAACCTCCATCACCATATAAACTACAGAATAACCTCAAATAACTTAAAGTTTCTAAAAAAGCTCAGAACTCGAGTTCTGCACCCATTTCTGATGTGGTTATTCATGCATATATTTTTCACTCATTAGGTAGCTTTATAACAGTGTGTCCTGGGTTCAGCTGTAGCAGTCAGTTTTCTCCTTCTTAGTAGCTGGTGCAGTGCTGTGTTTTTGACTTTCAGCCTGGGAACAACGCTGATAACACCGATGT
>JANHGB010024050.1:0-38040 GCA_026283785.1 Coracopsis vasa | reverse complement strand
AGGGAAGAGCTTCTGCCTAAGAGCTCATCTCAATCTCCCCTCTGGCAGGTTAAAGCCATTCCCCTTGTCCTGTCCCTACAGGCACTTGCCAAAAGCCCCTCTCCAGGTTTCCTGCCAGCCCCCTTTAGCTATTGGAAGACTGTCTCCCTGGAGCCTTCTCTTCTCCATGGCTTCTCCATTTAGCATGACATCTCCTTGGGAGAAATTATTACTTCATAATTCAGGAGTACAGAATCTTTAACCAAAGTCCTTATAACCAGTGAAGCTGTGTGAGATGTCTAACATGCCCCTTTAGACTTACTACTCTTCCACATTAGGCAGCTTCCACCATGTTTTGAATTCCTAGGCTGCAAGAGTTCAAAGCGAAGCCACTCTGATAGTGCTTTACAGTGTCACCTGGCTCGGACACATTTTACAGTGTAGGAAAGAGTATTATATATGGCTATTAGCAAAACTATCGCCCAAATATCACTCCTCATTGAAGGCATTCATGCCTTCGCAAACTGAACTTTACAAGCATACGCAGCTAACAGTGTGATTTGTGATTACAACCCAAGAAAAAAAGGAGAAGCCAAACATAAATAAAAAAGATGCAATTTTCCCTCTCCCTCACCACTGTATTGTAAAAAGAAATGAGAGGGCAATAGCTTATAGCAAAGCCTTATCTCTACTCCTTTGTGGAAAGTTTGAAAGACTCAGAGTTTCAGGTCTCAGTTTTTTATTTCCAAATGCAAAGCTGTATCTGCATGGTACAACTCCAACCCTGTGAGCTGAGTAAGAAGGTTCTTTAAATAACGCAAGGGAAACAGAGCTGTTGTTGTCCATTCAGTTATTCAGCTGTTATCCCTTGGGGCTAAACTGCAACATCTCTCTTCCTTACACAGCTCTGCTTCTCATTTTAACAATTTGCTTATCTTTGGGCACTGTATGAAGTTTACTGTTGGAAATCTGGAATTTCAGAACTCAGAAGACGCAATCATTCATTACCCTTGATATCATTCACTAATCCAAATCATATTTCTCATCTGCTTACAGGGGAGTCTAATACCACTCCATCACACCTCACCTATGTGAGTCTGATTTCTGTTCTTACTGCCCTCAAAAGAACTGTGCCTCTGCTGCAGATAATGCCCCTTTTTCATTAGGAAGAATGAAAACCAAAATGAGGCAGGGGATGCAGGTGCAGAGAGAATAACCATAAGCAGTTTGTGTTCTCCCTCACTGTACCTTGCAGATTATGGGTGAGGTTTGAAGCATCAGAAAATATATGTGGAAATGTCAAATATTTGACCCTCTTCCCTTCTGGAAGCAAGATACAAAGCACATTTGTCATATCCCATTATGAAAAGCACCTAATTCAACTGATGTGATAGAATGCAAATTGTTTTAAGTGGCCACGGCCTCCCAGGGGTGTAGCAATAGCACTGCAGGGAGCTGATTACTGAGGCTTCTTGTACACAGCATAGCACCGAGGAGAGTTCTGCTAAGGGGGGTTTTCCTCCCTGTCAGGTGCTGTGTTGAGCTAACTTTTGAGTTAACATGAATTATTCATGTCCCTTTTATCAGTTGTTACCCTTACTTTGTCCTCTGCTTGATTTTGGTTCCAGCTGCCAAATTCCCTGGTGTCTTTCAAATCTAAATGATAAAGTGATATCTGAGGCACATTTGAAGTTATTTCACTTTTGTTAACAAATTCATCCATTTCAGCAGTTTAATATTATCCTAGGGTTAAATTACAGGAATTAGGATGGTTGTTCTATCATCACAAAGAATGCTCTAAATTATTTCTGCCCCCTTGGAGTTCTGAAATTATTTCAACATTTTTAAATCTCAATAATTATTTCTAAGACACAATGGAATTGTTCAGTGGCTTCCTTCTGCCTTTTCCTTAGCTTTTTAGTTTGCAATAATATTCTTTAGTAAGTAATGCCCATTAGCTACATGTACATCCTATTGTAAAACAGCTAAAAGAGAGTACAATCTACTATTATAATCCTATCACAGTAAAAATGTTTGGGATTTCCTTTGCAAAATGGCTTCTAAAAATTGTGTGCATAAGAATTTTCTATTATGAGCTGAGAGACTTTAAGCAAAGTAACTTGAAGCTTTCAACTCCTTTTTCAAAAATATAAAACCATGCAAATTTATACTATTTAATTAAATTTATAAGCTGCAAAATCTAAGGACAAAGGAACAAATTTCCATGCAGCTACAGAGTCTGGAATCCATTCCTCTTTAGACTTTTCCTGCCATAAAGGAATACATTCAATTCAGCGGAGCTGATACGACACCTGTAGTACCTGAGGATCTGTCCCCACACCTTACATATGAAGCTGTGACCCATGTAGCTGTGTGTCAGTTGTAGTTAATTTACCACGTTAATTGCTACTTTTTCTAAAGATTTTAAATACCCAGAGAAAATGCTCATGGTATCCCTTCATCCCTCTGCTGCTTTCCAGTCCCATTACAATTGCAGTGTAACACTGGAGTGAGCTAACTGAGCAGTTTGGTAGCATGAAGTACAGTAAAATGAATAGCAGATGAAGAGTTGTGAGAGTCCAGGAGTGCTATGACAAAGAAAGTAGATTGAAAGAGACAGAGCTGCTATGGTTAAGATTCCTAAATCTTTCAAATCTGGGATGAGATCTCAGTTCTGAGGAAAAGGTAACCCCAACATTAGGAACTACTCCTGAGTATTTTATCCCACTGGTCACTCCTGGTTGAAAGAGCCCCAAACATCTGCAGTAAAGGTCAGAGTCAAGCACCAAGACACAGAAAAATCAGTTGTGCAGACCTTTGTTCCCTGAGATTACAAGCTTGAAATTGCCATCTCTAATAAAACTGAACTAGATGGCTTTCTGCACACTGCCTCAGAGCTCCTGACTGACAGGGTGACGTGGGGAAAGCTTGACAAGGCCAAACAGCTGAGAAGCACAGATTTGAAAGCAGAAGGTGGCAACCGGAGGTGTCAGAAGAGAAGAACACAAGAAAGAAGACAAGTGCCCAAGTCACTCTCGAGAGAGAAGACTTTGGAGAAATTATCCATGGCTGATTTCTGGCAATGCAGGCAAATAATGTGTGGAAACAAGGCTGGAGAGTTCTCCTTTTCGAGGGGCACATGGTCCTTTCAGTTTGCACATGCTTCACTAAGTGCACAGCAGCAATGACCTTGCCATATCCCACTGACAGAAGAACATCTGTGGAGGAGCAGAAAGGGGGGAGAAAAAGTAACTAAGATGCGGGAAATACAAAGGCTCTGGCATCGGCCACAATTAACAGCTTCAGCAAAGCAACCAAAGTGAAAAAGAAAGCCTTCTTATATAAGTAAATATAACAAATTAAATGATCTTGTTTCTCCTGCTGTCACCCTGCTGCATGCATTTCTCATGTAACAATTGACACTTGAGCAATAGTGAATTTAGTAACTAGTTTTCTTTGTTTATAGCTGTATCAGTCCAGTCTGGCTATGCAAACAATACATCATGATATTTGAAATGGCTGTAGCCTTTATTACAACAACATTATAAAATGCAGTGAAATTCTCTTCTGTGCAGCCAGTCAAGTGCAGATAGCTAAGTGTTCAACAACTACTTGAAATGAGAATATGTAATCAGAAGCAGCACTGCTAAAGTAAATGTAACAGTCAGAAGTCATGTACCAGTGCCTGGTTCTGAAACAGTGCAGCTTTCTGTCAAGCGCTTACTCTTCTGTGTTTGCTGGTGCTTACAGAATTGCCTGTGCAGCCACACTTTCTTTCAGGGAGATCACATCAGGATTCAGCAATTGGGTGTTCCTTCACTTTGGCCTCCAGCAAGCCTGGGGTTAGAGACATGCTCCTTACACATATCAGGACCCTCACAAAAGGCAGGATTTTCTTTTCAAAATGAAAAACTCAGAGCAAGCTTTTGGAAAATGATGCACTTTGATCCTGTAGAGATTTATACTTCACATCTCTGCTGCTCAGGAGCCTGGCAGGGTCTGGCCCATAGGTTAAGGTATCTCTCACCTCTCATGATGAAGCTTGGCCAACATACAAGAAGGAATATCAGATTTATGTCTCCATAAGGAGTGTGCACAAAAGGTAACACAGCTCTATAGCCTACAGAGAGCATATAACTCAGGGCACAAGTACTCAGCAGGGAGCAGAGGGATGCAATGGTTCTGATCTTTGCTCCCTAGCGTGTTCATGCAGCCACTCCTGAAAACGTTAGATAAAAACTCTTCTGAGAGCAAAGGGTCTAGGACTTCATTCTAAATCCTTCCTTACAGCCTGTTTATCCATCTCTCCTGGGTTTCCAGGTGAGTAAACCTCTTAGTGCTTTTTAAAGGGTGGCCAGCTACAACAGGCCAATGGAAGTGTCCCTTTCTAAGAAAAATAAATGAATAAACTTGTCTCCTGCAGTCAAACAAATCATAAATAAAAAAGCCAAAATCATGCAATTAATCCTTACAGAGGCTGCAAAATTCCAGCCTTTAAGACCAGGCCTGAATATACTCAAAAGGACAAACACAAGTCCTTGTAGGCATAGTTCCTCTTACAATCCATTGCTGAAAACACTGCCCTTGCCAGAAGCTCAATGAATGGAAGGTAAGGGGGAAAAAAATGCCTCCTGAGTACATGTCGAAGTGTTTCTATGTGAGCAGATGTCCTCTCTTTTCTAGCATAAAGCAAACACGCTCTTGCATGATTCAATTAATGTGCAAACATGACAAGCCTACTGGAAACAAAATAATTGTGTTTTTCCTTTCTTACATTATGATATGTGTCAGAGAGATGAGCATCCTGAATGCAATGCTTTATTAATCACAGATGAGATGGTTGCCTTTCTCCAAGTCATTAAAGTTTCATATTTGCAGCTGCTGATCACCTAGCACTGCATCTTTCACGGTTTGCATTTTCCCTTATATGTGACAATTCATTAGCTGTTTGCTTATGCCATTTCCCCAAGAAAGTTACACATTAAAGTAATGAAGATACATAAGTATATACATGAAGAGTTTCTTCCCTGTGAGGGATCTTGCTTTGATGGATATATTAAGATATTTTTACAGAGCTCTGTACACAAGAATTTCTCGTATCCCAAATATACTCTTATCTCTCTGGTAAACATGACCCACATGATGCAGTATGTGCTTCAAACTTAACACGATACAGGTACAAGAAGTGGTCACTACATCCTCTTCTCAACTGACTGAACAACTCCAGAACATTGAAAGCAGTTATCAAGGCTACAAACTGAAATTTTTCCTAATGGAGAAATAATCCATTTTCTTTCATAAATAAGGTTTATTCAAATGACAGTTTTTAAAGGGTAAATGCTCCAGTATCAAATACCATATTGTACAATTCTACCCATACACTCCTCTATGGGAATTCTTATCATTTCCACATTAGACATATCCTAAATCTTCCCTGCAGAACCAAAGACCAAAGCTAAGTTTTTCATCTTTTATTACTTATTCTAAACTGATGGGGGAGGAAGTAGGACAATGATGGCAACAAGCTTCTGTATAGCTGCCACATGTCAATGATGACTGCTGACATCCCATTGACAAGAAATTGTACAAGCAAATGTGATTAGAATGTACAAAAAATATTCTTTGAATCTGCCTCTTGTGCCATACCATCAACAGCAGTACTAGATTCATTGTCCAACACTTGCAGTACCAAAAGAAGCCAGAGCAGTAATATCTCCACAACACAAGCAGGCAGAGCTCCTTCCGCACATGCTCAAGAGGCAGATGTGTGGAGCTACAATGTACTATTTGAACATAGCTGCTGTGCGAAGGAGTGCAATCTACACTGCACCAAATGCTTGGGCTTTGAAAATTATGATCAGGGGCTGAAGCACCCCCTGTATGGAGACAGGCTGAGAAAACTGCGACTATTCAGCCTGGAGAAGAGAAGCTGCGTGGGGACCACAGAGCAGTTTCCAGTGTCTGAAGGGGGCTACAAGGATGCTGGAGAGGGACTCTTCATCAGGGACTGTAGTGATAGAACAAGGAGCAATGGGTTCAAAAAACAGGGGAAGTTCAGGCTAGATACAGGGAAGTAGTTCTTCCCTGTGAGGGTGCTGAGGCACTGACACAGGGTGCCCAGAGAAGCTGTGGCTGCCCTATCCCTGGCACTGTTCAAGGCCAGGTTGGACACAGGGGCTTGGAGCAACCTGCTTTAGTGGAAAGTGTCCCTTCCCATGGCAGGGGTTGGAACTGGATGAGCTTAAGGTTCTCTCAAACCCAAACCATTCTACCTATGTATAGATCTTAAACTAATTGGCTGTCCAAATTCAAGATTTCAACCCCTGTATTTTAGGGGGCATATGTGCCTCTAATCACCTGACAGGATACAGTATGCCAGTCCACACTGAGCAACACTTATGATATGTTACACAAGCTCCGTACTCCTTTCTGATGAATTCAGAATCACTTCTGGAATCAAATACCGTAACATCATAATTCAGAACTGAAAGGAATCTCCTGGGCGCAGTGTGCTGCTGTCCAAGACAATCTCACCACACCATTTTTCTCCTAAGGATATTCCATTAAAAATTACAAGAAACATCTCTAAATGCTAAAACATCTCCTGAGTATTAAATATTTTAATATAATTTAAATTGTTTCTGTGATCACTATAAATATTTTCCTTTAAATCAACTTGTTAGTATCCGAGTGTTAAAGGCCAGGAATTCATAAGCATTTTAAGCTCTTAAATAACTTGAAAGGGTTCCCTATTAAATATTGAAAATACTGAAAAACCCTTCCAAAGTATAAAATTACAGCCCTGGTTAATGAGGATGGTAGAAGCAACACCCTCTCTTTCCAAATTACCCTATTTTCCTTGTCCAGATGTGTAATTTATTATGGAGTGAATAATTCATAGGTACTGTGAGACCTTAACCAATGCTGCACAAAATCAGCTGTGAACAACATACTGGTTGAAATTTCAGCCACTTTTCTGTAAGTTGCATTCACTGTCCCAGCATCTGTGTTTTACTGGCTGGCACAGTCTTCTCAAACCTGAAATTGTCAATATTTGCCACACTTATCCAGCAAAATAAGAATATATAACACATGCTTGAATCGATGAATGCAACTAACGGGATGGTAAGAGACACCTTGCAGAAAAACTCAATCCCCGACCTCATACCCTTGGTGTAACCTCATACTCCTAAATTCACACTACTCTGAATTTAGCAGCTTAGGAGAAAACAGCGAACTCAAAGGTACTCAACATTCCCTGTACCTCAATCTTCTATGTAGTCCAAAACAGAGACAGAGAAAGGGCAAAAAGGTGTTGAAGAATTTAACACATTAATCATAATGGCAGCAACACCATTATGTTCGAAGTCAAGAGAAATCTCAAATACACCACAGGTTTCTGATTGCTGACTCTGTGAAGCACATTAGATACTGATAGAGGAACAAAAGGCATAAGACTAAAGGAATACACATTCATTTCAGACAGTGGTCTGACATATGTAAGGGAGCTAATCTATATACCCATCGCTGTCTGACTTTATTAATAACATCTAACAGTGAGTTTGGGACGAATTTTTCTCTTTTTCACACTCTAAACCCCTACAATGAAAAGCTGTAGCCATAGTAACCCTGATGCTGTTATTAGGGAGGACTGCTTGCATTCACTCAGTGAAAAAAGTGGTTTTAAATTGAAACAACAGCAGTGGAATAGCAAGGGTGGGGGCAAGGTGTTTGCTACTGTGTCGTAAAAGCAAATACATCCACCCACCAATTCAGCATCAGCTGCCAATAAAATGGGCAGGCTGTGACACTCTGTTGCTACTATTTCTTTAACAATTCAGGCAGTTAAGTCCAAGAGACCAAAAGGCAAACAACGTTGCCTGTGATCCCACTGACATCAATGGTCCACCTCACAGTGGTTTCAGTAGGGACAGGATATGGTTTATGGTTTACACCTGTGGAGAGCAGGAAATGCTTTCTCAGTCAGAAGTACACTGAAAAAAGAGCATCTACAGCTGTACAAAAGTCCTGAATGTATCCTGAATGTAGGAGAGTTAGTAATCCCAAAAGTGAGAGCATCCTAAACTCACTGTAGCAGATCCAACAAGGATCTTTCAAAATCACATGGTAATAACAACATGGGTGAAGATGAACAGGAAAATTCCTCTCCCTCCACAGAAACCCTTTAATAGCAGTATCTATGCATTTGGCACATCAGTTAACTGACTGCATTTTCTCACTTCATCAGTGCAGTCTGAACACCACTGTAACCTCAATTATATAGTGACAGCAGCATTAGGCATTTATTAGACAAGACATCCTCTACCCTCCTTCAACATGACCATGTCCCTGCAGAGAAGATGCAGAAGAGAGGCCCCAGGTACTCGAGTAAGATATTATTCACACGATTGTCCACAACAGTCTTACAACTGAGGTACTTTCTTCAACTGTGGAAGATCCTAGTTGGCAGCAGTAGGAGCTTACACCAATATCCAAGTGGTCCCACTGGGAAACACAGCTCAAGCAGGTGGGAGGCAGAGGTGCAGCTTCCCCAGTGACACCAATGACCGGACAAGAGCAGGTTTGGTAAACGCTCCATGCCTGGCATACCTCAAACAGCCACAGTCTGATCCCTATTTGTCAGCACTGCTGTAAAGACAGAACTGCTTGTGGCTCCTATCCAAATTTAGTAAGGCTTTTTAATCAGCAAACCCAAAATCAAACAGCAAAGCTCAGGAACACCTGCAGTGATGCCCAGTGCAGTACCGGCTTTTCCCTGCCTTTATTAAAGTGTTCCTGAGAATATGCCCTGATTTCTGTTAAAACAGTTCTTTTGCATATTCCCTGCTGGAGCAAATGGTAGCTCTATAAATGCCTCAAAAAAGCATTTAATTTAGATTTAATAGGGCAGTAAAAAAAATGTATGAGTTTTAAAAGAACACTTACAGCAGTTTAATGAGTACATGGGAGAAATCTGGCCAGAAATATTCCAGCAAGACAATGCAGTGCCTGGTTTGGAGTTCATTATCCTCTGAGATAGACTTACTTAGTTTACATTTGTGATTAAATTTGCAATAGAAGTTGCCTCGCAACCCTCTGTTTTTCAATGTGAATTAGCAAAAGCAAAAGCAGAAAACCCACCAGTGCTTCATCAGCTTGTACTCAGTGTGGGCATTGACTGGAAACAAGCCCCTAGAAGCTCATGCACTTGTAAGAGCCAGGACACTGCCTCTTGCTAGCCAAGTTCATTTATAGTAGTTGCCCCACTGAGGATGTGCTTTAATCATCAATCCAATCATGCAGAACCTACCAATGTCTCTGTGTCTCCCGCTCCACCTCTCTCCCTTTCTTTTTAGCATTCTTCCTTTTTAACCCATCTGCAGTCATCATCGCTCTGTGCCAATTCCTGGCTTTTGTCCATGCTTTGAGCTCTTTTCATTCCCCATTTTTTTGATCATGGAGACTACTTCTGGGCCTAATCCTAAAGCTGCCCGGTACACAGGGCTACAGCAAAACCTGCCCTCTTCTCTGCAACAGAATTGAGCAGGTAAGTGCAGTGATAAAATTGTTCCTTATCTCTGCAGACTAAAAAAACCCCAAACTTCTGTCTAAACTGCCCACAGGCTCAATCACTTAAGGGAAAAGAATAGATGGAACAGCACAAAAAGATGATGTAGCAGTGTCAGACAAACCCCTTCACAGTCAAACTGCAACACACTGGATGTTGGGGCCAGCTGCTGTTATTATCCATTTAGAGCCAGTTGCTGCTACTTCTCCAGCATGGATTAGATCCTGCTCTATACTGCAACTCAGTGTGAGCAACAGTTGGGCTTTAAGCACCTAATGGCCTCTCATGCTGGAAGACCCCTTGGTGTCTCTCCAAAGGACCATCTGTGATTGCTTCACTTCATTGGAGAGAGCATCTGAGATTCTGTTTAACATGAGAGTCCTCAGAGGGCAAAGGCTTGATTTGGCACTCCTGGTTTTAGCTGATACAAAAGACATTTGTCTTCGGCTCCTTCCACAAGCTCAGCAACGTGTGCTGCCACCACAGTCACCCTGTAGCATGCTTACACTTCAGGCCAAACGGTAGATGAGCTCAGGGCTCGTTCTCTCTGTGCAATAGAGGACTGACCACAAGTATCTCTGTGAATCAGTTGACTTCTTTCATATCCCTCCCAGGGGGGGGCCAATGGGCCCTCTCTTAAAACTGCACCTGAAACTTGTATTAAACTGTGTTGGCTGATGCAGCTAATAAATGCATTAAAGGACTTATTAGGGAAGATGGGGTTTAAGATACATACTTTTGCCATTGGGTTGCTTTGTGTATAGAGTTCAATTAGCAATTCCTATTCCAGAGAGAATGGGAAGGTGCATCTATAATCATGTCCTGCATTTAACATACTCAGAGGAAAGGCACCTAAGTGCACAGCATTACCATAACTAGCATGTTTTTGAACTGGCTAATTGGATGAAACCTCAGGAAAGAAAATGCTCAACTAACCTTGGAAATGATGATTTTTCTTTTATGACTGAGTATGTTTATTTTGGGCAGTAGCACAAGCAGACTAGGAGAAAATGGGAACATAAAAATATATAGGATGTCTACCACATAATGGCTCCTTGCAGGAGGAGGAACAATAAGTATTTAATAAAAATGCAAATCTAAAGCCATCTGAGGAGCAACTTCTGCCATAATTTCACAGGGAGAGATCAAGTGCAGCTGGGTTAACACCCTGAACTTCCTTCAAGAGCTGGGCTTTCAGCAGCAACTCATTCCTCTTCACCTAGGAAGGATTGAGCTGAATTATTTATGTTTTGGAAATCCTTGGCAGTCCATATTCATCACTCTGACACAGGAGATACAGTTACTGCGTATTGTTCTAGCTAGTGGTACTCACTGAGCTCTTCCCACATGTAAAATGCAGCGGCAGGATGAAGCCTGCTTTCAGCTTGCTGAATTCTCTCCTTGGCCCCATGTGGGAGCAGGCAGGTGAGTGCACCTGCAGAAAGCAGAGCCGAAGGCAGAGGAAATGGCGTAAGCAAGGAAAGAGAACTGGGTTGTTGGCTTCGACTCTGGGCAGCGACTGCTGGAGCTCTGTGCACCAGCGCATGAAAGGACCTAAGGACTATTTATGGTACGGTGCTTTCTTATCTCTTGGGTGTCTTTCAATACACATGATCCAAATGAATGAGTTCTCTGTAATAATTAAATACTGGAACCTATTTAACTGATCCTATCACCAAGCAGCTAACGGGAAGCATAAATCATCTTACTATCTGCTTTCTTAGTGTAACAAAAATGTTGGTTTTTTTTTAGTTTTTAGACCTGTTGTTTATATCAGTAGGGAAACTTCAGGTACAGATATCCTGCACAAAGAACTGGTTATGATCTGTACTGTGGATGATGCCCAGTCTTCCTGGGCTGCAGCAGCACCTTTGCTTTTAGAAATGAAGATTAATAGACTGCAATTTGGTAGGCAAACCTTGAGCCATTAGCCTGTGCTCAGACCAGCTCCTGAATGCAGATTTGAAATTAAAAGAATGACTTAAGCACACTTGGCTGGGAGTACTGCAGGCTGCTTGTCAGCACTCTGACTGCTCAGTGAAGCCAGTGCTGTGAGGACCAAAGATCTGCACGGTTCATCCACATGCACAGAGCTACTACAGGGTGCACTCACCATGTGACTTTGCTTTCTCCCCAGGAATCCATGGGAAAAAAAATCAGGACTAAGTTAAATCTCAAAAAATTCATGATATCACATCTCTGCTGAAGCACTGCAGCTAAGAGCACCGTATGGAGTCCAAGACATTTACATACATCTACCAAAACGCTTTCAGTGGTAGTTCAAATAAGGTAGCCACAAAGCAAAAGAAACTTGTACTCGGATCTGATGTTGTTTTTCCTATTTGTCCTCAATTCCTCCATCTGCCATGGAAATAGGAAGTGCCCAAACGTGTAAACGAGTGATCTCACCAGGCAAAGGTGCTTGACAGTAATAGTGACACTGTGCAGACTGTGTCAGCTTGTGAAATGTCACTGGAGGCAGGGAACTTAACCCAGTTTTCACTGCTGAGAGTGGGGCTTCTTTAGTACATTTTTTTTCCCTCTGAAAAGTAACACAAATGACAAAAGTATTTTTCTCTCTGTAACTTGGAAAGAAAAGGTTACTTCTGTAACATCAGCTCTGCAAACTCAGTCTGACACCTGAAAACAACACCCTGATATTTCTGGCTGTTACAACATCAACAGCAGCAAAACCGCAGCATCTCAGCCTGTGCCGGACAGCCATCAAGTTTACTCCTGAGGAGGCTGGTGTCCTTGGACATCTTCTACCAGAAGAGTGTGCCTGGCCATGTGCAGATAGAGAAGGGCTTTTCCAAGAAGGAATTCAGGCTCTGTGTTGACCCTTGCTCTAAGCCTGCTGCTCGCAAAGCGGCCTACTCACAACAAGTTTCCACTTGGAAAATGTATTCCTGGTGAACTGTTTAAACGTTGGGGCCTGAGCGATCCCAGAAGCCACACACTTTGCCCAAGACTACCTTTTCTAAGGGGACAGATGGTGCTCACCCAAGCAGAAGCTGCAAAATGTGTATGTTATCTTTTCTGTTCATTTGTGGCTCTTGGTCCCATCTCTTGTGCTCTATTTGAGCCCTGCCCCACAGGCAGCAGGCAGCTTCCTCTTGGGCATTTCTGGGATCACCACTGTCTCACCCATGTTCAGGATTCAATGAAGAGTTTAATACACACAACATTGTTTCCTTTACTTCATCACATTCTAAAGAAGTGACAGTTCAGCTCAGTTTTAATCCTGAGCCAAACCGTGGTGCAGGACCATGGCATGGCCCCATATCTCTATGCCCATACATCACACTTTTCCTTTGAGCACACTCCTGTTGGAGGCCAGGATAAAATCTCACACCTGTTTAGAAGAGCTCCAAGCAGCAGCAAAGGACCGACCTACATCAACGACCTCTACACCAGGTAAAGGACTGCTACATCAGGGACAAAACACATCTGGGCCCTTCTGTAGTTTGTGGTATTCTTGTTTGCCTGACACAAAAAAAAGTTGGTGGAACTCAGCATGCAAGGCAAAAATGACATCTTGCCACTGTTGCCTTCTGTTGGAGCAACACTGGGGAATGGCTTTGCTCTTTATAAGCTGGATGAAAGCTGGGAATGATACATCAGCCATGAATTTTCTCAGTCCAAAGGTACTTCAAGCCCACATATTCTAGACACAGTGGTGGAACAGCAGCCAATAGAGCAATGCCAGGCACTCCTGCCAGTACCAGTTTCTTTATACCCCTGAAATAGTGCAAAGAAATAATAGAGCCATCAGAGGTGTATTTGCATACAGCCTTCCTGTGCTGACATTCCTGGCTTTGATAGCACAACGGTACATTATAATGGTCTGTCACTAAAGGTCTGCATTTTGCTCCTTCTCTTGTTCACTGCTCAATACATAATCATATTTACTTTTCATTGACTTGCATTTAAATAGTCTACCTGAGGTGTGTTCCAAAAATCTTGTACGTGTGAGTAGTCTCCCACAGGGCCAAACTTGTCTTTTGAGAAGGATTTGGTAACAATTTGAGTGAGCTGCCTGATTCCCAACCAATTATTTATTCAGAGAAAGTTGTGCCTGTGAGCAAACTGCAAAGTCCTCAGGTCTGTTTCTCAGTCAGAATTACTCATGGGTTTTCTCAGTGACAGAGTTGGTCTACAAAAACATGCATTTTGCAATTTTTCACCCTAAGCAAGCTCAGTCACTCAGCAATCTGGGAACATGACAATCCATGCAACAAGAAACACAGCACTGCACTGCACTTGGGATGCTCAGACAATGTACTGCATATATTATTACATATACATATGTAATGCAATACATTGTCCTGTAAAAATACCTAAAGATGCTCAGATTTTAGGAAAACTGTTGGGGTTATTTTTAGTTAGACTCTACCTGGACAGATTCATCATGTATTTCTGTAAGGGGAACGTCAGCAGGTCTACTTTAAAACATCTCAAACAGCTTGACATGGAACTGAATTGTGCTTCATGGACACAGCCTTTGTAATCAAAATGAAGAGAGAGCCAAAAGGCAAAAATGCCACCTGGAAGTGATCACTTGCTCCTGGGCTCTCTGCAAGCAAACTACCAAGTAATGTGCTTCCAGAGGTTACAGGCTTGGGGGAAGCAGACACGCCTGTATTACAATGAGCAATGAACCTGCATGTAGTGCAAGACACTAGAGAGACAGAATTTTCAACCACCTGGAGAGCCAAACAGTCCTCATCATCAACTTCAAACTAAGAGCAGAGACAGAACTAGGCAAGGAACACTATGCTCTGATGTCTTGGGAGTAGTTTAGGTGACAGAAATTATGATTGGTGCTGATGAAAATGTTATAATCAATAATATGGTTCCACCTGGAGCTACAGGGATCAAAACAAGCTTCTTGGACTTCAAGAGGGGTGTGAAGAACAACAATTTCCAAAGAAATCACGATCTTAAGGGTTTTCACATCCCAAAGAAGGTATGCTTAAGAGAAAGTTAGCACCTGACATTAAAGATGATACATCCTATTTTGCAGTTAATCTAAACACAGTGGGGCAGGATCCTGACTGCATGTTTAAACACCATGTTTACTGGAAAAAAACAAGGGGTTCAAACTAGCAGGTAAAGGCACAAAAGTCAGAAGGCAGTGACAGGTAGAAGGGAGACTGGCTTTGTACTAAACTTTGGCATCCTTTGTGAGTGAGAGTTGCAGCTGATAAACTTTACTTCTAAGCTACCTCTGGATGGAGATTTCCATCTAAGCTAAGAAAAAGTAGCCTGCACAGGCTGTATCCCATTTTCTTGAGCCTTGTCTAAATTGAAACTGGCTTTTGTTCGAAGAAAGCAATCAAGACAAAATAGTCAAAATATCATAAGAAATAAGCATGAATCTTCACTTATTAGAGGATAAGTTATCAACTATTCTGAACAGCCAATACCATAATTGTAAGCGCAAGCAACCAACACAGAACTGACAATGTATGTTTTACATCTGTTTAAAACCAAATGATATGTTAAAAGATCCATCCTAAACATGATGCACATAACCAAATACCTTCATGGACATTTTATGCACCAGTAACATCAGCACATCCTTGAAATAAGCTATAAAGCCACAACATGTTGGCATCTTCTCACCAATGGCCCACAAGAGAGAGAATACTTAATTTAGTATATTTTTATTTATTAATAAGTTTATGCTATAGTTTGATCTGTTTAAATGCTGATATTTGCTGCCCTGTATTTTTTGGGTTTGGTTTTGCCCCCGAAAGATCTTTATATACTTATTCCAAGAACTAGAGTCTTTACAATCACAAAACCCCAAAACAGAAGTTATTCAACACACGTTTTTGTCTGTGGAGGGTGATTATCAAGGGGAAGACTGGATTTCTTCTCCAGAGGCACCCTATGATTCAAGACTCAGTGCTTTCTTCTGACATGTCATCTCATTAACCACAAACATGCATTACACTGTTCTTTTCCTTAAAAATATACAGCAAGATCCCTTTTCCAGTGAAGTCCACCAGAAATCTGGCATGTACTCTCACAAAGGGATTCAATATCATAAGGGAACCATAAGCAATATCATCCTCAGTATGATACCTCTTATATGAATTTATCCTGCAGATTTTTATTGCTCAGGAATAACCATTTTGGAGACTTAGTTTCTATAAACTGTTATTTTACCAAGCTCTCTATTTACACAGACGTAATTTGCCAGTCCCTTTGTTCACTCGACAGCATCCAATTATCCCCTGAACTCCTTCACAGAACACTTAATTTCCCACTTTGGCAATTCCAACCGTATTTCAGCTAACCTTTCTGTTAAGACTCTCTCCTGGATCTGTTAATAGCTCTGGCCTTTAGGAGCTGCAGACCCACTGACAATTCCCACCAAGTCTTTTTTCCATGGCAGTAGGGCTTTCCTCCCTATGCACTTCCTTCTTCCTCACTTGGTTCCTGCTACATCCCAATCTTTCATGACTCAAGGTAACTAATATTTTGTCACACAGGGAAGATCTGATTGAGTCATATTTATTGCTGCCTGGTGCACTCTGTAAAATTTTACATTTTCATTCCTACAAATTGCAGGCTATGGCAATATGTACCTTGTAACCGTGGATTAACATTCAGCCTATTTTTATTGTGCATAAATGCTAGCACTGACCCAGATTCACTCTTGCTTCAGCATGGGAGAGGAGGGAGAAAGAGGATGAAGACAGGCTAAGAAAGTTGGGGCTGTTCAGCCTGGAGAAGAGAAGGCTGCGTGGAGACCTCAGAGCAGCCTTCCAGTATCTGAAAGGGGCCTACAAGGATGCTGGAAAGGGACTCTTTGTCAGGGACTGTAGTGACAGGACAAGGGGTGATGGGCTCAAATTTAAACAGGGGAAGTTCAGGTTAGATTTAAGGAACAAGTTATTTACTGTCAGGGTGGTGAGGCATTAGCACAGGGTGCCCAAAAATGTGAATGCCCCACTCCTGGCAGTGTTTAAGGCCAGGCTGGACAGAGCCTTGGATGACATGGTCTAGTGTGTGGCGTCCCTACCCACGGCAGGGGATTGAAACTGGATGATATTAAGGTTCTTTCCAACCCAAACCATTCCATGATTCTATGATTTTGGAATTAGTGATGGCCAACTCTGCTCCTCCAGAAGGTAACTTCAGCTGCTTCAGAATCAGGCCAATGCTGAATGTTTTAAAAACCTCCCTGAGTTGTCTTCAGTATCTTTACAGCAACTCTAACTAGATCCAGAATGATTTCCAAACATCTTAATTGTATAAAACCTGAGAAAACAAGAAACATTTCAGTGGTTTTGAAAAAACAAAATATAAACCCACCTACCTGGATTAGGATGGGGGAAATTTCATTTATTTATAAAGGCACCAACAGATTTTGAAGTTGTCCTTAATAAATAGCTTCATCTTTAAGTACTAATCCACTTTTAAAGATACACCTTGAGTGTTCTCGGTCTGTTTTGGAAATGCCCCTCTCTGGCTTCCCCTGCAGATAGCACTCGTTTCAAACTGGCTATGAAGTAATGCAAAGCAACGGTCTATCTGCTCAATGCGAGGGTACCCTCTAGTGGTGACAGTGCTGGACCTTCTCAACAGGACACAAGCAGTCCATTTGGAAAGGACCCAGCATGTTCCCTGCGTATTAATTGCCATCCCAGATGCACGCATTTGCTCTTTATCCAACGTTTACAGTTTCTTCTTGCACCTTTCAATTTAATTTCTTTCCTAGTTGCTGCTGTTTTACCTCCTGTGCTTTATTTTTCACCTCACAACACCCATACAGGAATTCAAACTATAACTTTCCCAGGTTTAAAGAATCAGTGGAGTAATTCGAAAGCATCAAGATGTTTAAAAAGTGCCTTTGTAGCCACATTGGAAAAATTTTATTTGCAAATCTGACATCAATTTAACTAAACATCTGCATTTTTATTTTACCAGCACAGATTAACTAATTAATTAGCAGGGGGAACAAACACACATCTGGCACACCAAGTGATCACAGAATCATAGAATGGTTTGGGTTGAAAAGGACCTTAAGATCATCGAGTTCAAACCTCCCGCCATGGACAGGGACACCAAACAGTAGACCAGGTTGCTCCAAGCCAAGTCCAACCTGGCCTTGACCAATGCAAGGGATGGGGCAGCCACAGTTTCTCTGGGCACCCTGTGCCAGCACCTCAGCACCCTTACAGTGAAGAACTTCTTCCTTAAATCTAAACTGAACTTCCTCTGTTTCAGTTTGAACCCATCATCCCTTGTCCTATTGCTACAGCCCCTAACAAAGAGCTCCTTTCCAGCATCCTTGTAGCCCCCTTCAGACACTGGAAGGCTGCTCTGAGGTCTCCACTCAGCCTTCTCTTTTCCAAGCTGATCACCCTTGTCGAGCTGTGGCTGCATACAACAGAAGCTTAACATTGCCTCCGCTACTGCATTTACTAACTTCACCACCACAGAAAACTGAATAATCAGAAAACAGACCCGAACAGCCAATGCAATATAGACCCTCACTACTGTGAAAATGAGAGCTCAGCAGGATCTGAGGATCTTTACTCACAGAGTACAGGGGTTTCTGTGCAGCCAACAATGTTCATTCCCAAAATTCCAACTCTGCAGCTTCAGCCCTTTCCTAATGTTAGGCTCTAGGTCAGAAGTGTGACACTGGGGGCTCGCAGCTCACAGGAATTACCATCCTTAAACTGCTCATCAGCATTTATATAAATGCTTAAGCTTTCCTAAAAGTAATTTCACACCACTGCAGGTGGTGGCAGGTTGTTCCACTCATTAATTTCAGTTGATAATTAAATGATTATTTTTGATATAATTAATTAAGCTTCAGTAGCACGGGGTTGGTTCCCTTCTCAAACGATTTATCTTGTGAAATCTTACAACCTTTCTCACAAAGATTCACACCTCTGTGTGTATGTACAGGAATATAAAAGGGCTGTCAGCTGCTGGTTTTGTGCTCTGCCATCCTGCAGATTCATTGGTGTTTAATCAAAAGGAGAATTTCATTCTATACATTGCTGCACAATAGCAGAAGTTGGTACATGGTAATCAGAGACGAGACAGAACAGAGCAAAAGGATGGAGAAATCCATCTCTGTTCTTCACCTTGTTGCATCTTTTGCTTCCAGTGAGAGGAAAATTTGGCATGGTTTCTTGTGGGAAATAAAGGCCAGAAGCACTGCACGCAAATGAAGATGGAAATTTGCTAGTTAGTGTTGGGGTGCCCCTTGGGAAGGGTACCTTGGTACAGAAAGGAAAATGAAAGCATAGGAGTATCTGGGAGAATGAGACAGATGTTACTGAGGGCAACACAGGGGGCAACATGAGTGCAGGCTGCCCACACCCCACCAAAGCAAACACACGAACCACATCACCTGGAAGTTTTTGTTTTGTGCGGCTGGACTGAAAATTTCCCAAACTCTCAACACTTCCCAGGACATTTTACATCCTGCCAGTGCTCTCCTGGCAGTTTAATGCTCTTACTGCCAGTCCAGGCTGTCAACAGAAAGTATATTTGTTTTAACCTAAAGCTGCTTTTCAAACCACTGAATGACTTCAGGTCAACTGAATGAACTATGAGGTTTTGTGCAAAGTTTCATTTTTCATATTCAAAACTAACTGACAGAAAATCTGGAGGTGCTTACAGCAGGCACAGAAATTGTTGGACACCAGTCATTGTCTGATGAAAGCTCTGTAATGTGGGGGAAAGACTGAAGAAACGAGTTTGAATAATAGTTTGGACTCGGGCGATATCCCAGAGCAAGTGTGACTCCTTTCAATTCTGACAGTTTGAGGTGAACAAAGTTCAGAAACTACTTGCAATTTGGGATACTAGAATAGCTTGCCAGTGGAAAATCAGATATTAATGATATTAGAGGTTTAATCTGATTTAAATCTTTCACCTTGCTAAGGAAGCATCTGCTGATACTGTAATTATAACTTATTTTATTGATTCCTGTCTCAGCTATGGAACAGTGTGAGCTTCTCAGCATCCTTCCTCAGACTTGCAGGCTATTTTGGAGGGAACAGCTCCAGCCCCACGCTTTTGCTTCCAAAGGAGCACGTCATGCCTAAGGCTGACACAAGTGGGTAACTGCCCAACTATGCTGTCTGATTGATGCGGCTTTCTAACTTCTGCAAATTTACATCTATGACTTAAGCCTTATTGGCAAAATGATGCCCCCTTCCCATCTAACTTGCTCAACCTACATGTTCAGACTTCCCTTCTGTTTATTTGCAGGTTCTCCGTCTTCTCTGTTGACTATTTTCAATTGATGTAGTTGTTAGTATTACATGTAGTCCTGAAAGTATGTTGTTCTTTCTAGTTTTCTCAGTGCTACATAGATGTCCCTAAATTCAGGGTATTCTTCTTTTTCAAGGCTCTGCTAGAAAACCTCTTTAATGCTAGTCTCCCATGATCACAACACAGTGAGGAAAATGCAGAGTACTTTTCTATATAACAACAATAAGAATTTTAATGGTACCTTCTTATTGTAGGACTTAGTTACGCTTAAAACAATGAAGTTACCTCTGCTATATCAGTTTTTAGGTAAAGCCCATTAGTAAACACACTTTTGATAGTCAGGTTTTAGACTGCAAGCCAAGAAGATGTTATATATAAACAGAGATATGGAAATTATTTATTACTGTCACTGGGCAACGTTACATAAACCTTTCTGCATTCTTCGTACCATCTAAGAACAAGCACAATTTTCCCTTGCCTCATACGAAGTGATCTCACATGGCAGACATGCTGAATTATGAGCCTCAACAGACATCAATCACAGCGGAATTTCAAAAGTCATTAGCTTAAAAGTGGGTAAAATGTTAAAAACCATTAAAATACAGGGGGGAGAAACAGAATAACTGACAAATGGGATGTTATATAATTACCATCAAAATTGCTAATACATATCTTGCTATAGCTCAGCATCAGCAAGACTGGCAGAACCATCCTCTCTAAGAAATTAAATGTTTAAATGCTTAGTAATTCTCATTCATTAATGCTAAGGAGCTTGAAACAGTTCCCAGTACCTAGCACAGTGATGCTGGCAAAGCAGCTTCCAACCCTGTGAAATGTTCTGTTTCTGTGAGGCTGCTTAATCAGTATTAATATACTTCTTATTCACTGAAAGGCAGGAATCACCAGAAAGACACTTGGTATTTATACAGAAGCAATGTGTATAATTCCATCAGAAACACACCACGCTTCAGTATTCAGGATAACATGGCTAAAGGCTTCCAAAAATCTGTCCCATCCATATGAATATGTGTCTTCCAGAGCTTTCTAACTAATCTATATGTATCTAGTTCGAGTTTAAGGCAAAGCCTAAGGAAATATTATTTCTATTATGAAATGAGTAAAAGCTCTATTTCTTCAGTATAACATGATCTACAATATAGTAATTTCTCTCTTATTAAATGAAACATTCAACTTAATGAAGGAAATTCTCAGAGAAGATCTGATTTCTTTCAGCCAATAACAGGCACAACTCTTTAACAAAATCAGGGCATTTTGCAAGCATTCGACTGTAGCTTTATGGTTGATTTGCTCTGGCAATCTATGTTTGGTCAAAAAATGCAAGTAAAGATGTATCCAGGCAGTGAATCAAGGCATGAACTGAACTTGGGTAAAAACAGAGAACAGGCCTGAATACCTTCTTGTACAATTCCTTGAAGGGCTCCTTCTGTATGCTAGACATTTGCTTTGGTTTTGCTGAATCCACTGGCCTCTGCTCACTTGAAAGCTGCTAAAGTTTTCAGCAAAAAACCTGTGAAGCTTCAGCCTTAAACAAGGGCTTCTTCAAACACCTCTGAAAAATGTGGGCAATGTGTATTCATGACAAACAACCTGATTTTGGTTTAATTTTATCCAGGGAAGAGAACGTCCCTACAGGAAAAGCAACATTTACAACTGGTCTTCACTGTGAAATACAGAAGAAAACATGCACCTGAACCTGTAATTGGTTACTGTCACTCCTTTCTCCCTCAAACTTTCTTTCTTTCAATAATAGTAGAATTGCCCTTGTTTTCATGCCAGACTCCATTTTCAGGTGTGTGATGGCATAGCGAAGCCCATAGCTCTCACCTAGCCACAAGTATTCCCCAGAAATGCAAAAGGAGAATTTTACACTGTGGCAGGACGGTTCTGAGACGATCCATGTGATGCCTGAACAGCACGTGCATGAGGAAAGAAACAAGAGGAGACTCAGAGCTGGGAAACCCAACTCCACCCTGTAAAAAAAACCAAGCAAAACCAAACCATCCTCAAAACGTGTGGAGAGTAGATCTCATGCAAGTAATTCTCACTAACCTAGTTATTAGGACATTCTCCTAGGAAGAGAATTTATGTGTCTTTTATGGAAAGCCATTGCTAGATAAAATAAGCTAGTCCTTGGAGATGGCAGTGAGAAGTCAATGTTTCCTGCCAGATGGTACAGCACACACACAGGGCCTGCAGAGGCTTCACCAGCTTTCAGCCGCCACCCAGTGCCCCCAAGAAAACCAAACTACCAGAAAAAAGCACGCAAGCACAGCAGGTAGCTCTATGTCAAGTAACACTTGAACTGATCACAAGACAGCCTCTCTTTCTATCACAAATACTTCATGGTACAAACCCAGAAGTCCAGATTGCTACACATGCCCTACAAAAAGATAAGAGGATCTGATTTGGGGTTTATTTTTATAGGCCAGCACAAAATAAAGTGTGAGCAGCCAAATAAATGCAAAGAGCATGGTGCCATGGTTACCGGCGACATGAGATCCCTGGCTGAGCAAACTGGCTGCAGGAATGATTTCTGTCTAAACAGAATTACTCAATTATGTTAGCTGCATGTCTATAAAATGTGATGCAATTGGATTTCACAGATGCAGGCTGCGGTTTGTGTTTGCTCTGTCAGTGTGTAGACTCCTCAATAAATACTCTTTTGCTCTGCTCAGCAGTCACACTGCTTTCATACCCACTTCCCCTATTACACTAGCTTTGCACTGACTGGCAAAAATGTATTGACAATGAGCTGGCTGCAACTGTGACTTTGTTCTCAAGTCCTCTCCTATATAGTTCCAGGTGAAATAAAATGTGCCAAAAGAGACTAATTTTTTCCTTCTCTAATGGAAAATACACATTTATCGTGTATGACATAGTAGAGTCCAAACAAAACATCGGGATTCTGGAAACCTGAGTGTTGTTCCTATCTCTGAAATTAAAAGCTAGAACAGGTTGCTGAGTTTTGAATACATCCAAGGATGGAGATTTCACAGCTGCTCAGGGCCCCAGTTCAATGTTTTATCAAGCTCCCTGAAACAATTTTCCATTGTCTAGGTTTGTAAGATGAAGCAAGCCTCATTATCTTGCTTTGCTTCTATTTTCACAACTGCAAACTGGGAATAATATTGGAATCATCTTTCTTAAAGAGATCAGAGGTCTGTTGATGCATGGCACTTTTCAGTCATTCATTTCAACTTACAAGATTCAAACTTCCGTGTGAGAAAAGCAATTTTAAATGTTAGCGTGCAACAGCTAACAGTTTCTTCTAGAAGTAGAGGAATTCCCAGATCACTGCTGTGTGCAGCTGCTGGTTGCAGCTGCAACACATCAGTTTGGACGTTAGGGAATTTGCACCAGTGATGTGATCGCAGAAATGAGACTCACAGAGATTGAACCATTCCCTCTAGTGAGATGGAGGTTTCCTTCACTGAATATGGCTGCAGTCAGTGGCTATGCGATCTCTCAGTAACAGTTGAGAGACAAAAAGTACTGAGGATGTTCAACACCCAAGCAACAAAGCAAATCCTCTAGGACTCTAAGGAGGAAGCAAGATCGTGTTGTGAGTCAAGCACTTATTCTTGTCTTGGATGCAGGATGATATGAAATGAAACTACAAGCTAGTCATGATTACTTGAACATTAAACAACTCCATAAAGTACTGACTTATGGCATGAATACAGTCCAGAAGCGTAACTTTCAACACCAGGACGAAGTCCTGACACCTGACTCTGGGTCTCAGCAAAGATTCTATAGGACAAAAGGACAAGCTATGTCCTTGGAAAACGCTGTCCTGAACAGGAAGCCTTCTACGTGCTTGTGTTAAAACTAGACAACACGGGCAACCTAGGACTATCTGAGGGTCCACTTCCTTAAGTGTCTATAGGAACGTGGGGCACAAAAATTACCTTGGGGATGGCAGAAGGTGCATTTGAATAGTTAATTCAGTTCATGTCACAAGCAAATTGATTATACGTATCACACTTGAACAGAGCACTGCTGGAAGTGCTTATCGATAGTTGCTGTTACCCAGCACTGTAGTGACATGGATTTATATTCATAAAGTAAATTACTAAATTGGCCTTAATCCCTTCTTCATGTCAACACAGTATCGCAAATTAAAGGATCTACACCATTAACAGCTTGTCACCAGCAGAGCCAAGTGGACAATTTCTCTCCATCTCTTCAGATGATGACAAAAATAGCATTCAGATACGGTGGTAAACCCCCAAATCTTCCAATATAATTACAAGAATTTTTTCTTCTGAGTTTCTGCCTTAGGAAAGTGATCCTGGATGGTCTCGGATTAATCCAAATGGAGGCTAATACAAATACAGCTGATAGGTATTGTTTGGTAGGTTTTGATAAACAGTGCTTTCATATCTCATTTAACATATTTTTGTGATCCTTATTCCTTAAAAGCCTTTACTAACACTATGAAAGAAAACCTCTGGAATCTCTCTCTTCTCCTTTCCTCCCTTCAGCCACTCCGCTGGTAGCCTCTGTGGAGGTCGCTTTCTCAGGCTGCAGATGCTGGTCACAAGTTAGGGAGACAGGTTATGGTATCCTTCCCCCTGCTGCCAACACACAGAATTTACAAGCACTTCACTGTTCCCTTGGTGCATATAAACTCAATTTCTGCTTATTCCTTCCTTGTCCCATAGTCATAGCAAACAACCTCTGCATTCCCCTTGACCTGGGACAGCTGGATGCAGTGAATGGCAGATTTAACAGGAGATTTTTTTTTTTTAGAAAATAATGTTTTTCACATTTTTGTAATTTTCTTTTGGTCCTTTTATCACCAAGCTAAATGTGGTATAAGAGAGTAAGTTAGCTCATGAGTAAGAGAAGCTGTAGGATGTGGGTAGACTTCTCACTGTCTCACCTCATTTCAGTCTTTGATATGAATTACATAGAAGGTATCAAGGGGAAGGTGTAAACTTGGAGTCATGCTCTTCTGGTGAGTTCTCTCTATTTAAACTCTGTTTAATGTCCATGGAATGGATGTCAGGGAAGCATAACAGACTGTAAGAGGGCTTACAGGACTGCAGGTGGTCTGACTTGCACAATCTCACAGACCACTGCCAAAACAAGAAATTATACAGAGGCACTTAGGTCTTAACAAAAAATGGTTCATAGCCCATTTGCAATACTGAGGTGAGACTTAGAAACCAAAAGAGACAATTATTCCCTTCATGCTTTGATCATCCTTTTATAAGCCATTCCCACTGCCTCAAAGACTAAATTAAGGAGAAGGGGATTAAAGATAGAAAAATAATAAAGGAAGAAAAAAGGCAAAACATTAAAGGATAACAACAGCACACATACTCTCCTTTCACCTCCCAATAATGACTTTCAGTTTTAATCCCTCACTGGCTGAGAGAGGACTGTGTGGATCTACAAAAGTGATTATCATATACAATTTGGGACTATACTAAATACAGTTTCAAAAAGCCAACAATGAGGAAATTCTACCAAAGTGATACTGAACGCTCAAGTAAAATGAAGACAACTCTAAATCTTACTGTGTATCCTTCATTATCTGGTTTTCCATCTGAAAGGAAAAAAATGCAATTAATCCCTCATTTATTTTTCTTTTCCATTCTGTGTCTACCGGAAGCACCCCTAATGGCAGGACTTCCAACAGTAAACTAATGGAGTTTAGTATTATTGCCATATACATCCTTTCTCCTACAAAAATGTTCTTACCTGACGAAACTGCAAGTTCCTTAGCTAGTACAATGCTTACTCCAACAGATGTTACCTCAAAAGATAACTCCTGATAATGTTTGAGGCTGTTCTTGCAAAATACCAAGAGTTGCAAGTCAGCCCTGGCTGGCTGGTGTGCTCCCTCTGCTATCAGACAGATTTTGCCTGGATGTAAATCAAAACTACAAGATTAGCATCTTACACTATGATAAGGTCTCACATTGCTACCTGGGAAGAATTCTGACCTGGAAAACTACATCTGGAATGTATTTATAGAAGGTGCTTTTTGGCTCAAAATCTGTAGGAACGTACTGAAAATGCACAAAAAGGTATTATGTTGTCAGCAGCACTGTACAAAGTTAATTAAAGAAGCATCCAGAAGACATCCACCACACTATGCTGTTTCTTTCCCAAAGTGTTTCCCCTGCCCTGTGTTGTTTTTCATAGAATCATAGAATGGTTTGGGTTGGAAGGGACTTTAAAGATCATCTGTTTTCTTTCAGGAATCCTTTCATTTGCTGCTTCTCCCAAGTCCCAGCAAAGGTGTGCTTAGATTTACTGGTTTTGATATCTGCTCAGTGGTTGTCTCTCTCACCACCACTGAGATGTCTCCGTCACCTCAGCTAAATCATACAGAATACAAGGCTGACCCCAAGCATGAAAGTGTGTAGGTTTTGGTGGGGGTAACATGCACACATGGGCGGGAAACCCTTCAGAGTTCCTCGGTTACCAGTAACCAAAATATAAAACAACAGCAGGCAGTACAAGCATCTTCTCCTTCCTGGAGCACAGAACAGACAGTAAGGTCTGTAGCATGAAGGGGCCATGTGCCCACTCTGCAATTCTGAAGTCAGAGTGCTGAGTTTTCAGTAGGTGTTATTGGTAACCCCAACAACTGTTTTCTGAAGCAAACCATAATGCAAAGAGCTGACAAGCACTTGACATCTTCCTGACAAGTCAGAAACATGCAAGGAAAGAGCCTACCATGTGTGCCAAAAAGGATGTCACATTTGAAAAGTTCTTCTCTGATGGAGAAGGCAGCCCATCGCTGGGATTACCTACTGACCACAATGACTTTGGGTGTCCCAAACAGGAGAAAACTTCACCTCACTTTTAGCATGCATCTTCCCCTGATTTAAATGAGCCAAGTACCTATGAAGATGCACACATATGAAGATGTGCATATGGAATTGTATTCAGGAAAGTACACAATGTTTTACCTCCTGAAAGCTAAACAGTGTGCATGTATACAAATTAATCTCAATTTATGTACCTCTTGCTTTCTACCTAACCCATCTGGAAATAGGAGAGCTACATATACCAATTTATCTTTTATTCAATATGTGAAGCAGTTTGTGCATTTTTCTAAATATCTTTTATTTAAAACAAATATACCCTATGGTAGCATCACTGTCTTGGAAAATAGCCATTTTAACAACTGATGTGCTTTTCTAATGATAAGAGCAGCAATAATGGGATTTGATGTGTCAGGACTCAAGATAATCTCTTGGCAGAACACCAAGAAGCAGGTATAGGAAACCATACTAGACGTGTGGCTGAGATGTTAAGACATTTTAAATAGTGAATTTTCAGTGAGTACAAATATATTTATCAAATTAGCAAATGTGTCATCTCTTTTCACTTCTGCTTATTTTGGGTATTTCTAATGCACTCACATAATTGAACTTAAGTGCTAGACAGTAATTATATATAGGACTGAGTGTGAAAAGCAATGTTTCCACCATCGCTTCCTATGCACATACTTAGTTTTTCCACTTTTTCTGGAGGTGGGTTGTTGTTTGTTGTGGCTTTTTGTGAGTTTTGTGGGTTTTTTTTGCTTGGGTTTTTTTGCTGCTGTTGTTTTGTTTTTCCCCTTTTTCCTCTACATCTTTTATATCCATAGCTTTGTCATGGTTGCAGATAGATTATTTGGGACTTGACATCATACGTTAAGAGACATCTATAACGTGACTTTAGATGTTACTCTTGGAATCTAAAATGATTTCTTCTAGGTCATGACATTTTTCTGGAAATTGGAGACTTGTTCCCATCTCTGCTAATCTTCAGTGGAAGCTTCCCTTTCCCCACCATACTTCACTCAGAATAACTACAGCAGGAAAAGCCCTGTTAGCTGCATATAATATTGCAATGTAAAAATCCCCCAACAAAACAGTGCAACTGAAGTGACTACGGCTCTTCACAAGTTGCATAATGCACCATCTATAAGCTGCACATTGAAAGCAGCAACATAAATGCTTAAAGACTCTAGTATAGTTCAATAAAAATAAATAAAGAAAATCAGAGATGCCATGAGATAACAGAATTGGAAATAAAAGCAGTCAACAAGGTGTTGGTTTGAAGCATTGTGAAGGCACCAGACATTGCACAGTGTATAGTTAACACAGCAGGGCACAGAGACCAGAGAAAGAAGTGGTGTTTTCTCACTTCTACTTTACAACCACAACAAAATAACAGCTCCTACCAAGCCACCTCTAAATAGGAACATCTACATAAACTACACACTTATCGTACAACAACAAAGAATGAATGAGGAAGAGGACATTTTTATAGGCTAATAAAAATCAGAGTTTGAAATCAGACGCTTACAGTGACTCCTTAGTTCAGAAGTACCTGGGTAAGTGTTCTTGCTTTAATCCTCTTCTCTCATCTCCCCAAGAATAATTTTCAGAGCTCTTGCATATCAGCATGGGAAGAAGGTGGCTCATCACTACTGCCTCCATTCCACAGGCAGGATGGAGAAAATTCCAGTAACACAAAAATTGGGATTTCAATTTAGCATTTCTCTGGGAAAAAAAGCATGTAAGATGACACCTTTCCTTGGGAGAAAGACAGGATTTGTTTCCACAGGATATGCTGCATTACTTTGTGGAAGCTGTTCCCTGTCCCACTTCACCACGCATCTGGTACTCCCTCTCTAGACTTTTCTCCAGAACTGCATTGTGGCAGCTCACAAGGGAGGAAAATCATGGTGTGTTGATACCTGGAGATATCCAAACTCCATCTCTGTTCTCAGTTGCTTCTCTATCCAGACTGTCACAATTCTTCACAAATAAAACACAGAAATAAACCACTAATTTTTGAAACACAAAGTCAAGATTTACTCCGATAAAAGTCAGGCACTAGGCAGAGGTAACATAGCTCTGATGTTTCAGAGACTTGAGCCCTGAGCTCTTGCAGCTCGACTCATCTCCTGACTCTGATGGGTCTAAGTCCAGTTATATTGATCTTATGTAGATCACCAAAACATCAACAGCCCATCCAAAGTCTCCCTTGCAAGATGGTCTGGGTGAGAGAAGTGTCAGGAATATACACACTATCACATATCTGCTAATGGAAACTTAACTGGGGCTGGGGGACAGGAAGACCACTGGAAAATAATTGGAACATGCAGTTATGGTGATGTCTATAGTACATGGTGTACAGAAGTGAAATGAAACAAGAAGAAAGCAGATATGTTTTGCATAAAGAATATGTATTTCAAATCAAAACTGACCCTCACACGAAAATTTAGTCAGAAAGTTCTGATTTCATGTATCTGATATCCAAATGGGGTACCTGTTCACAGCTTCACTGGAAAAGAAGAGATGTTACAAACAGCTTCATTCTGTGGTGTGAGCAGAATGTTAAGATTTCTCTTTAAATACCAAAATATTTCTCAGCTGGTGAAGATTTGCAATAGCAGCTTCAGATGTCAGTTTACATGCAGCTGTTCTGTAACACAGCCACAACACAGGTAAGTATCTGGCTGTGAAAATGGACTGTAATCTGAAACATGGAGCAGCTGAAGGGTTTGACAACAAAGCAAACTGGTTGCAAAAAAATGGAGGAGAACACAAGTAATCTGCCTGTTGTTATTATAAGGAAGTTATTCAAGAAAATCATCACGACTTTTCAATTTTCCCCTCTGTAACTGAGGAGAAGCACCACTCAGTGTACCACCACCTGCATCACTCAGAAGAATTTTCAAAGCTGATTTTCAATGAGATTTTCTTGAGCTTTAAATTGAACCTCTGTGAAAAAGATTCATTTTAAGCTGGAATAGTCAAAATCCTCACAGAAAAACTATAGAAGTTTTTTTGTGTGTGTTTACATGTCTAATATTTTTTTTATTCCCAATTAAAAAAACACATCTCTTTTAAGATTTTTGGCTTCTCAGTATATTTTCCTCTGCAATTTTCACTTGGAAAAATCTCAAACTAATTACTTAACAATCTCCAACCCTGAAGATCATGTTTCCTTGCACACGCACAATGAGAAACATTGCACAAAGTCTGTAAGATACCTTTCATTGCTGGGTACTTGGCAGAACTGATTGAAATTCACATCTGCTGTCCAGTGGCAAATTTTGGTAATTCAGTATCTATTTTCATCCTGAATCAAGAGGAAAACTTGAAATATTCATAGATTCTATAGAACAAAATGTACTTAACAATTCTGCCATAAAGAGAATTAACTTTTCAAAGTCACTTAAATGCTATTTCTCCTTTCTTAGGTATACCTTCTTCTGGAAGTTCACATGGCGACTTGTAGCCCTGATTTTCCCCAGTGAGATACTACATCCATTGGGGGTTCCCCCCCTCCGCCTCCCTACCAATTCCTCTGCTATTTTTATCAGCAGAAAAAAGAAAGAAAGAATAAAAAAAGCAACAGTTACTTATATGCAGAGCTTTTTCTACTCGCATACTGCTACTCTTTAAAATTAAGCCTTTAGGTATCAAATGGAATTTCAAGATGAAAACAAGAAGATTTACACCCAAAAGTGTAATCACGAAAGTCAACATCACCTCAAGACCCAGATTTAAGTTTTTATAGTAGAGAATTGAAGCTAAATCTTTTCCCCTCACCTCTCTCCACAACATTATTACTTAGGTAGGGCTCTTTCTTTAGTACTTTTTTTTTCCTAGAGGAGAAAAACCCCCCAAATATAATTTTTGACCCAAAGGAAAACAAGAACAAACACAAGCCTCATGTGGTTCATGGAACAGGAAAATCATTTTCTTTCCCTTTTTTAATACATCTTTTTAAACAAGGTCTACTGGGGCAACCTGCAAGCTCCAGTAAATTTCCAAGTGCCTTCACAGTGCTGTATTTCCCACTACAGCTCACGGACTTGCATTGTCCAAAGGAAGCCTGCACAGTGTAAAACAATATACCATCCTCAGGTAACTGAAATAACTAGAGAAAAGGAGAAATTGACTAATACCTCACATGAAACCATGAGCTAAGCAGAAAGTATAATTTACCATCAAACTTAATTGAAACTCTTGGTTGTGCTTACAGACTAAAATACCCTGGTTTCCCTGTAGGAGGGATATGTGTCACCCAGTGCAATGGGTGCGCAGGTTTCTATGTGTGTGAAGATGAAAGATAAGTCCTTGCATGCACATAAACAACCTTTAAACACTGCACACAAGTTTGCATGTTTGGAATGTCAATTTCAATCAGCAAAAATGAGGAAAAAGGATTTGAGGCTTTTCAGGAGTCACTTTTTTCTAGAGGGTATCAGAGAGGTGGTGTCGAATGAGCTTCAGAGCCTGCAGGTGCACAGCCATAGCCAAGCAGAATCAATCTCTATAATTAACAGTGCCAAGGTCAGCAATTGAGAAAGCTCATGAGAAAGTTCAACTGTGCTAGAGGTTCTCCCTGGGAGAAAACAGGAAGAATATCTGTGATAACCACACAGTATTAGCAAGTTGTCTTCAGTGATGTTTTACATTAAAAGCAAATAATAGTTCTTACAGTAAGGTCACTTTTTAAACTACTTGAAAATGCACTATGAATAAGAGAGTATTAACAGATTCAGCATAAGTGACAGGAAAGGTCTAGGAGAAACAAAATGGAACTGAGTCACTCCAAATTGATTACCATTATATCTGGTCTCCTATCAAGAGCCAGCAATTACCTACATTTATCCCAGAGGCATTTGAATCACACGTCTGTTAATGTATAAATAGAGATGAGTATAGGATATCTTGTGCTTAACTACATCAGTGATTCATCAAAGAGGGGGAAGAGTATTTTTTTTCTTGCCTGTGTAGGCAAGATATTATCTATTAGTAAGTTAAGAGCAAGACTGGAGAAACTATGATTAGAGAGAGAAAGCTTTTTCACCATAAGGTGGGTCAAACATGGACATGCGTCCAGAGAAGCCATGGGATCCCCTCAAGTTCTGCCAATAAGGCCCTGAGGAATCTGACTAAACTCAAAACTGGCCTCAATTTAAGCAAAGGGTTGGACTAGAGGCCTCCAGAAATCTTCCAAATTTAAAGTATTTTGTGATCCTAAGTGCCAACATGGTCCAGAATAGAGATGCATCTGCAGGAATCCGCAGCATCTGACAGCCTACTTGGAACTGTGCTCAGACTCTCTCTGCTTTTCTTTGAGACTGAGTGATCTTTGTTTTCTTGCTGGTAGATTGTTTTAAAGATGCTCTGAGAGATAAAAGTACATAACTATAAATATCTTTCAGACTTTAGCAAAGGTGTATTGTACAGAGACTGCAGAATATTGTACTAGAAGCATTATAAGGGGTTTAGTGAATAGGGTGGTTAGGGAAAGGGAAAATGCATCATACTTGAAGCAACACCATTTAAATCCAGTTCTGATGCTTGCATTTATCGCCACAGTCTTTTCTAACCATAAATCAGGTATTATTTTCCTTCTGTACAACAATAAACAATAATAATCAGCAGCAACATCTGGGCTCTGCTCTTAATAGCACTTTCATGCAGTTATAATGTAAAGTACAGGAACTGAAACTGGAAATAAACCAGGAATGTTAATTTGGCACTTGGAACTTGACTACAGCTGTGCAATTTTAAGTCATTTTAACTCCAGACTTCTGCTGTTAAGTTGTATTTTTACAGTAACACTTTATTCATACAGAAACATTTTCTTAGCCATCACCACTTCTGTTTTGGGGGTTTAAACTTGTTTTTCCTAATTGTTTTTACAGAAGGCTATAGAACTGAAGTCACTTCCAAGATTTCCCTGCATGCAGTATCTCCACCTGCTGTGTATCAGGGTGAACAGAGGTATACAAGCTTCATCCCCAATGAGCTAGAGTGACCTGCAAGGTTGCTGCTGTCTTTGCTTGATCTTTGACATCAGGCACTTATAACAAGGTAGCAAGCACAACCAGGGATGGTCTCATTTAGGTATAGCACTGACATTTTTACCTTGTCTTATCTTCTACTTACCTGACGATGTTTAGAAAGGGCACATACTGAAAACCCCCAGGGGATGATTTGAAACATTCCTCCTAGTGTTTCTCTCACTGGCAGTGGCAAATCAAAGCCTGTGCAACACTTCAAGTAACACACTTCAAGGAATTTCTCTTCAGTAATAACAATGCAACAGCATCTAAAACTTAAACGGGGAAAATACAATCCTGTTCTGATGCCAACCTTGTCACAAAGCTCTTTGGAAAGCCATAAAGCAGAAGACACTGGTTAGAAGATGCTTTACCTCATCTGTAACTTAAATGCAGATGCAGCTGTGAATGCATGGTAGTGCTTAAAGTATTCCTTGCAGAGTAAATTGTTTCTTTGCATATCCTTTTATACAACTTGCACCCCTGGGAATATCCACAAACCTCTTATTTCTTTTACCTCAACATAATATTGATCCACAAAGACTTCTGGGATTGTTCCCCCTTCTCCTTATATTAACAACATGAATTTTTTTTTTTTTTCTATGGAGAGGGAACAGTTCATAGACTTGGATATATACTGTATAGAGTCTCCCATCAAGTACCACCTCAACGCTATTTGAAAATACCTTCAAAATTAACTCAGTTGATTCTGGGTGTGTGCAAATCCACTGTTCAGCATTTACTCAGCTGACAAACACTGGACATTGTCCAGCACTGTCTCATCATCTCTCACTCCTGCCTCTTCAGTCAGGCTTAGAGAAAAGCCTTGGGGGTTTTATTCTTGTTTGATTTGCCAGCCTCCTCCAAGAAACCTTCTTTCGTGTTCCCTGGCAGCACCTCACAACTCTAGTCCTGGTCTCACAGTGGCTACAATAATACAATTCATAGTAATTCAGGAAGCAAGTTAATTAGCTACAAATGTATGCAGTATATTCGAGTACTTACACATAGCTGAGATTAGTAAAGTGTTTACATCAAGTCTATTTTGTTATCCCTTGTTCTGCCCAATTAACACATGATGAATTTCCTTCTACCTTGAGGTTAGATGTCTAAAACTTTTCAGCAGGGAATTGCAAACAATTCACATTTTTTTACTTACCATTCATTGTTTCACCATGAAAAAATAAAAATCCTCACATTTGTTAAGTCTCAAGATTTTTATTTCCCATGAAATCAAATAATCACCAGAACAGGCTGATCCCAAAATCTCATTTACTTCCATGGGTCTGAAAAAATTATTTAATAAATCTGGGTCAAACACTGCTTTAAGATTAATGAGATTTACTGTTGACTTTGGGTAATCAGAATTCCACTTTAGATCTCCACCAGCTTAACAAATTTGAAACAGTCTCTCTCTGCTCTACACAAGCTAATCATTCCTCTTTTTGCCAGCACCAAGCAAAAGTAACTATAAATTGGGCAGATGTCCATTTAGGTTTATTTACATAGCAACTTCATAGTAAAACTGCAGCTATGACAAGTACATTGGGAAATCACTGGGAGCAGAAAATATTGCAAAATTACAGAGCTTATTTTCTGTAATTACTGAGTTCAACTAAATAGTTATAGAATATTAGGGTCTTCAGGCTGAAAGGACAAATTTCAGCATAAGGTTTCAGACTCAGTAAATTATTAAATTGAAAACTATGGGAACCATAAAAAGCTGCCTGGAGTGCACGTCAGAAGTGGAATTTGGAAAAATTATTTGTAGCAGAGAAATAAAACCAGAAAGGGACCAAAGAAACAAGGAAGTAACAGGAGGAATTCACTGCATGTCATCAGTGGCTGCACCATTTCATCATGCAACTGGCCACCTTCACAACACCAATCCATACACCAGTAACTAAGCAGATTTAATGCTGCTTATCAATGAAGATTGACAACATTTAGCATTTTATCAGGGGTGAAAAGAGCAGGTTTGTCATGCCCACATGTGCATTATACAGGTGCTGAATTCAGACACACCACTACCTGAAGTGCAGGCGGAAATTCTGGGAGCACTGCATTAACAGAATTAGGCAGCTACATACAAACCCAAGCATGGGCCTAGGAGCTTCAGCAATCACACTTCTGTGTACTGTTCCCAAAATGTTGTCCATATGTTACTTACTTGCAAAAGGCTTTTAGTTGAAGGATGTTAAGTAATTTGACAGAGCTTATTTGAATATAATACCTTTGGAGCAGGCTCTAAGTATCTATGTTTAGAACAAGAGTAACAAGCCATCCCAGACTCGTTATTTTACTGACTGCCCCTGCAACTCCAACTACTTATTTTCTGACCAGGTCCATTACAGCACTTTCTGAAAAATACATGCAGGTGGGAAGCCATTGTGGCACCTAAGTGAGGGCAGAAACCACCGAAGAACATATTTATGGCACTAATTAAAGGAGAGAGAGGAAAAAAACACACAAAACCGCCACAAAATCCCAATGATTTTATGAGTAAGTGCCCAAAATTCAAATTCCACAGCTGGCAATTGCAGAGAAGCTTCTCTGACTCCCTGCAGATTTCTTTTCAGCAGGAAGTTTAATTAAGGTGTTTCCCCCCCACATACACATAGAAGAAATTCCCTCTGCATCTGCCACACAGAGCAATTCTTTCATTTTCAGGAATAGGAATTCAAAGGAATCCCTGAAGCATATCAGAGTTAGGCTTGTGCTAAGTATCAATCATAATTCTATTTTTAATGATTCTATTTATCTTGTTTAAAACTAGAACATTAATCCAAACCTAGCCACTAGCCTCTGCATCGCTGAGACAACTGAAGAAGTTAATGTAATACGTAAAATACTGCAATAAGCTGAAGTTTGCCCTGCGGCGCTTCAAGTTCCCTTTCTGAACTAGTCCAGGGAAATAGCAATTGGGTCACTCTCATTTTAGATCCCCCAACAGCAAAAAGGCTGGTTTTACTGAATTTGGTAAAGAAGCCTAAATTGTTGGTTAATTAACAGTCATTTAACTTCATCCCAAAAGCGAATGTCAAGGTTACCTTGAGTCCAGAGCAATGTCAAATAATAAAACAAGGTTTATCAATATCACTATGCCACACGGTACAACAAAAATAAAACATGCAGAAGAATTCTATTCCCCCTAAAATCCAGTGCTCCGCCCAAAACATGTATGATAAAGAACCTCAGTGGGTACAAACACAAAGCAGTAATACCTTCAAGCAGTTCTGTAATGATCAGGGACACACTGATTATTTTTCTCTCCCAGACTTGTAGAAGAAACTAAAACACATCACTGTTTTTTAGTTTAATTTAAAAAAGGTTCATTCAGATTTGAAGTTATACAGCTTTTTAGACAAAGCACTGACATTAGCCACAAAGCATGACAAGTTTAAAGAGCCACATTATCTAGAACACTAATGCCAATAAACCCTCGCTGCTTTCATAGCATTCAACAGAACAAAACCAACCAGCTATCAGAGGTGATACGTACACCCCTCAGACCCAGGGAAAGAGGAAGGCTTTGGGAATGGATCAACACAACAGTTCTACCTAGAAGCGCTAATGATTTTACACTCACTCACTGATACAGGTCAGTGATGCACCAGTGAAATAAATACTATGATACAGCAGCAGTTGGCATCATTCCCTCTAACCAAAGGGAGCCAGAGAGTTCCCTGCAGACTAATTCTGCCTGCTCAGGAGGATAAAATATGGCTACACTGCCTAAAGCTTCTGAGTTGGCTCAATTATAGCACGTGCTAACGTGGCTATGCTGTTCCTGGCATCCAAACGAGCTTTCTCAGCTCTGTCCTGCCTCACATACTCTCAAAAGACCATGTGTTTCAGAAAGCTTTGCCCAACTCTGGCCAGAGATACAGAACGTAACAGCAGCCCAACTCAGTAAGGGGCTGAACAGCTTCCAGCGAGGGGCCACCCACAGCAGGAACTGATAAAACCCAGCAGCAGAGTGTGCAACAAAGGGGTCCTGACAACAACACAAAACTGCTATGGAAAACCTGCTGAGGCTGCAGAGCTGAGGAAGGCCTCAACCACATCACAAAAGTGCTCTCTTCCCTGGGAATGCTCTTCCCTCTTTACCAAAAAGGCTGATACTGAATGGAAACCTCACATGCGTAAGTGCTCATCAGCACAATCTACTCAACCATATGCCAGAGATTGTAAGAACATCATGATCGAGGGGGACAGTGAACAGTAACTTAAGGAAAGATGTGGAATGAGTGGGGGAAGTTATAAACAGTGGTAGAAAAGCTAGTTGAGATTTCAGTTAGGGAAAAGGATATAAGAAACACATTTGTTCACTAGATTTGCTAGAGACAAATTTGTCTAAAATTATTCTGTTTATCCTAGTGCTTCTCTAAGTACATAGGTCACAGCCACAACATAGTAAAGATGTTCCGATCATGAGCTGCAACTGCACTAGTCCACCATTAGAAAACAGGAAAAGCAGCTACAGCCTTACTTCATAATATAATGTACATGTACAAATGTGCGTAATACAGAGCAACTTTACTCCCTAATACAATGTGCAATGGGTAACTATGTGTTTGCTCCCTATGTCACCAAAAAGCTCATATAGGTAACAGTGTGCCATATTAGAGAAGTCAGAATTGGGGAAAAAACTACAAAAATAAGTCTAATCTATGAATTAAGAAAAAACCACTAAAATCTCCAAAGCCTTGAATTCATTTCCCACAGGGAACTTAACCATTTTCAATTATCAAAACCATGATGCACCTTGTGATGCTCATCACACGTTGTTTTCTCTTCCTGGGCTATCTTTAGCAGTCTCCATCATCCACAGTTTCCCTACAGCCAAACTAACAACCTCCCATTTCCTATGGATTTACCTTCTGTACAATTGTACCCAAGAAACTGAATGTTCCAAGCGTTACATAGTCAATTTCATCGAGCATTCATTTTTGCTTGCGGATGTTGCAGATGATCACACTTCAAAACCCCATGAGCCTGCCTTGTGGGGTTTGGTTTGGTTTGGTTTGTGGGCTTCTTAGGGCTGTTTTAACACAAAGCCCCTCAGAGGCACAGACACATGCTCAGCCTATCCACTAGCTGTGCTCACATGAATAAAAATGAATAAATATCGACATATTAGCTAACAGGACAACAAAACCTAAAGCATATTACCAAATACCCGTCACTTTGACAGGGAAAGGCTATAAAGAGACAGAGCTCACCTGACACCACAATCCAGGAGATGTTTGCACCACTCACCAGCAGGTTCGCAGGCACGAGGTTTTCCTCACGACTCTGAGGGAATTAAATATAGTCCAGGCACCGGAGACCATGGAAAACCATGGGAGAAGCCTCCTGTTGTGAGGACCAAGCTCAATTCCCAACTATTCAC
>JANHGB010024049.1:0-20569 GCA_026283785.1 Coracopsis vasa | reverse complement strand
AGTTTTTAAGGTATACTTTAAACAGTATGCCCTTTATCGCATTACACTTTTGTTTCAGAGCCCTTTCTCTTTGCATGATTTGGTTGCTCAGGATTAAATGCTGTTTCAACTTTCAGAATCTATTGAAGGATGGTACTGACATGGGTGCAGTATGGTGTACAGATAACATAGCATGCTGTCACTTTCACAGACCTCTTCTTTCAGCACAAAAAAAATACTGTGGTGAGACGCTGGGGAGCAACTAGAGTAGTCAAGAGAATTAGTAGTTCATCACCGCTGTTGTAGTGCAGCAACTTATGTGAATTTGCCGTACTTACCGTCTTTAAGCTTCTGTGGAGTTAACTGTTTAGAGAGGGGGAAGCACCTGAACCTGTGCTGAATTAAGGTGTCATTTCAAAAGGAAAGAGGAGAAAGGGATATTCAGAAATTTTTTAGTCTCTTATGAGTTTGGTGAACTTTAAATTATTAATTCTGTGCTATAGCAGTTTTCAGCTGTGTTCTTTTAGCTGATACTTGGCCCTTTCTTTGTTGTACTCCTACACACACACACACACGCACACATCCCCACACACCGCTTTACTGATATATCTTGTTTGTTACCATCACTCATTCGCTGGAACCAGCATTAAAAGCTTTGAGCCCATCTGAAGAGGTTGCAGCTGTCTTTTAGTAGCAAGTTGTTTTGTTTTGTTCTGAGCAGATCTTAATCACATAATGTTAAAAGTAGTGGTTGTTTAGTTGGTGCTGACAAAATCACAAGGGTTTCTTGGAATGGTAACACATTATATGTGAACTACCGTTAGCAATGATAAATGATACATATGTAGATAAGGCTGATGCTGACAACTGTGGTTGAATTACGAAGCTTGGGAGTAACCTCCTTCAGAACCCAAGTAGATAACCTTGTATAACAAAGTTGCAGTCTTCGTGGTGTAAGTTTTCACTGAATAAGATGCAACAAAATTATAAAAAACGTTTGTAAACATGTCTAAAAGCTGTAGAAGTACTGTAGTATTTGTTAACTATAGCAGGCAGATAAGTATGTAAGGCTGATGGGAGTTCTAGTATTTCTGAAAGTCAGGGGCATACCAGTTGTTCCTGTTCAGCACTGAATGTAAGATGACTTTTATACCCAGGATGCTTATTAAAGAATGGTCACTGACAGTGAAGGACGCAGTACCATAGTAATGAAAGCAATGTTTACTCCACCTCATTCCCTGCCATAGCAGTTATTATGGTGTGGTAGCATTTGGTTTCTGGAGAATTTGAATTCACATTCTACTCTGTCAGTGGGAATTATGACCTCAGTGTCACGCTATGACCATCTGTGAGTAGCACAAATCCATTTAATAATTTGGCATTATTTGACAGTCTGCTTTTTTCCTCTTGTAGTGTAAAGCAAAAATTTAGAAAGTGAATGTATAGGCAGAGCAGTGCAGGTGCTGGTGTCATACACATCTTCCATACCCTGGCAATGATTTATTGTGCCTGACCATTCGCTTGTGTGAATATTAAGCCTCGTAACAGTTCAGGTAGTCTTAGTAGAAAAGAAATAATGTATGTGTAATGCTACAACCTACTAGTAGATAGATGCGAACCTGCAAGGAAAATTGTATATACCTACTGGGAGGAAGAAGCTTTATAATTACTTAGTTTGAGGCTGTGACCAAATGCTTTGTATTTTGTATTAGCTGTGAAATGGGAATAATGTTGCACTCTCCTAGGAGTGAATGAAAACTTGCACTGATCTTGAAAATTGTTTATAAATGTCTTAAAGGTGTCTCATTTGTGGAAAGAAAATAGCATTAGGGACAAATATTTTCAATTGGGTCTTGAAGGGAGATCTTGCAAAACAGCAAATCAAATGCCTGGCTTTAACTTTAAATAATAACTTTCATAGAATCATAGAATAGTCAGGGCTGGAAAGGAGCTTAAGATCATCAAGTTCAAACCCCCTGCCATGGGCAGGGACGCCTCCCACTAAACCATGTCACCCAAGGCTCTGTCTGATGTGGCCTTGAACACCGCCAGGGATGGAGCATCCACAACTTCCCTGGGCAACCCATTCCAGTGCCTCTCCACCCTCACAGTAAAGAACTTCTTCCTTATATCCAATCTAAACTTCCCCCGTTTAAGTTTTAACCCGTTACCCCTTGTCCTATCACTACAGTCCCTAATGAAGAGTCCATCCCCAGCATCCCTATAGCCCCCCTTCAGATACTGGAAGGCTGCTGTGAGGTCTCCACACAGCCTTCTCTTCTCCAGGCTGAACAGCCCCAACTTTCTCAGCCTACATCTTTGTAAGAGCTTTGTGAAAAGTTTGTATTGATTTCTGGCTTTTCACAAAGTAGAATAATTAGAAGTGACAGCTTTCTGGCAGTTATGTTGTTAGCTTTTTTGCATGTTAGTCAAAGTAAACCTCCAGATCATTTCATCCACAGCCTGTGGTCTTTAGAAACTAAAAAACTGACAGCTGTTTGACACCTGAGAACTCTCCATCTACCTGAGAGATGCCAAATCCTCCTTTATTATCAGTAGCATGAAAAACGTTATGTTTACTGATGAGACATTTCCAAATGCATAGGAACATTTTTCCATTTGTGCGGTGGCGTCATTTAGCTATGGAGGGCTGCTTACCACACAGGAGGGAGCAAGGAGCAGAAGGCGGCCATGGGGCCAGCAAGGCCATGCCTCCCCTCTGGCAGAGCTCTGTCTTGCAGCTCTCAGCAAGGGAACAGAGCTGGGATGTGAATGGCCATCAGGGCTAGCCCAGAGCCCTGTAACTGCCTAGGAAAACTGTGGTAATGGGATAGTTGAGATTCAGTTTTGCACTAGGGTGGCAGAAAAGCTGGGAAGTGGGGGTTATATCTTACACATAAAAGCAATATGAAAGCATGGGGTTTTGTTCCAGTAAAGATTGTGAGTTGATCAGTGGTTTATGGATTGAAATCACAGGATGCACCAATACAGTGAAATATTGGAAGGCCCCTACAAAAAAAAGAGAAGGAAGTTATTTTTTGACAATCAGTATAAGCCTCACAATTACAGGGCTTTGCACTCACAAGATACTTTAACCACTTTGACATTTACTGGGTGAAGAAAATGGTTGGGTGCAAGCAAGGTGATAGATATTTGGAGTGTGCTGGTTGCAGCTTCTTGATACAGGAATTAAGTGAGATGACTAAGAAAAGACTTCTGCTGGCTAAAACTAGTCATTAAAATCCTTAGCTACAGAAACGTCAGCTACAGAAGGTTGGTTGAATTAAAGACCATGGAAGAAATGAGGAGGGCAAATAGAATTACAATCCTCAACTTCAGGAGAGCTGAAATTCATTTTTCCAGGGAATCAGTTGTTAGAAACCCATGGGCAGCTGCCTGCAGGGTGAAAGGCCACAAAAACCCTGCCTGATCTTCCTGGGCAGCCTTCTCAGAACACAGAAAGGGACCATCCTTATATGTGGAAGTTGATCAGGAGTAGCAGAAGGTAGGCTGAACAGGGAACTCTTGACTGAGCTAAGATGTGAGAAAGGAGTACATAGCAGATAGAATCTGTGATGGGTCAGCTGAGAGGAACACAAAGACTTTCCTAAGGTGTGCACGGATGAAGTTAGGTTTGGTATGCAATGTGAGAAAATGCAAGGTAAATTGGTAAGCATATTGGAAGAAAAAGAATACTAAAGTAACTGGGCCAAAGCTCAGTAGGATGGGGAACACAGTGATAAAAGATACACAATTTTTTTTATTATTATTTTTTTAAGACAACTACAGAAAAGTCCAGAGAAGTCAAGGTCTAAAAGATACCTATGAAAATCTTGGAATATAAATCATGGGTAGAGAACACCTTGAGTAATGTGGTCTAACACTGAATTTAATTGTGTTTCAAACAAGGCCTGAAAGATGACCTGCACAATTAGAATTAACATTCTAATAAGAAAAGTTAAGTTTCTTATTGTACAGTCTAAAGGGGTGAATGAAAATGTTGCTATAGTCTAATAGAAACTTATTTTCTGAGAAAATAAATGAACACATCTGTTGGCTCACAATTATATAACAGGGTTTATCCTTTCTCAGACAGATCTTTACTAACATTAATGGCAGGTCCTCAACATAACAAAGTTATTTTTATTATTTTTATTTTTATTTAATTTTAATTTTTATTTTTATTTTTAAATAAAGAGTTGTGGTGAAAGCAGCTGTATTCCGTAAGCTATTTGAATAGTCTCTGTTCTGTGCATGGTATTTTGAAAGCAAAGGCAGTTTATAAATTAATGTCAAGGTTACTGAACCCTTCAATGGCCTAAGATGCCCTCTGAATTCCAATTACTTCTCTTTCACAAACTTATTCCCTAGTTGTTAGTATGGAGTCAGTATAGCAAAGTTCACTTGAATCACAGTAGGATTAAGTTTACCTTTGTTTATCTTCATCATTCATCAGTTGTATAGATTCGACTGCAATCTAATATGTTTGTGAGAAGGAAGTGCTGCTACATTACTTGAAACGTGCCAACTCTCAGGTAAATACTGAGATATATCTCAATGAATTAAGACAGAAGCTTTATTTATAAACGAAAGCCTACTAAGGCAAATATATTTAGAAAAGTTTACTTTGATAATAGCTTTTGTTTTTTAACTTGCATATAATTAGATACTTTATTGTAATGACCCCAAACCCCTTTCAGCAACATGAGCATGGTTAGTGTGAGGAGACATTCTGTCCTTTTTGTCTATATTATTTGTATTTCTATTGAAAGATCTCAGAAGCTGGGAAAAAAAAAAAAAATAAAACCAAATCAAAACCCAACACTGCAACGATACAAACCAAAACCACTCTCTGTGCTTGATTTGTGCTAAGGAGTCCTGTTTGGAAAAATTTCTCAGTAAAGGTCCTCACCTGGAAAGCCGTTTCGAGATGTACTACTCAAAGAATAGGCACATTGAACTGAATCTCTTTTAACTGTGTTTGATGGTAGTCAGACTTCTGAGAGGAAGTCTTTCAGAGATTAATTAGATCCTCTCTGGAAAAGCATAGGACTTTCAGGTAAAGAAGGAAGACACTGAGTTTAACCTAAAGGCTGGAATAGTTGCTCAGTTCTCACAGTATGTATGTGAAATATATGAGGAGCTTGCTGTTCCACAAGAGGGGAGAATGTGTTTTGCCATGAGCAATCCATATCTTCTGTTATTTTTTTTTCATATACTAACGAGCATAATGAGAAGAGCAAGTCATTAAATTTAATGTTAACTTATTGAGCACTTCAGCTGTGCTGCTGAGAACAATATAACATACCACTCACAGTGCACAAGTCCTGCTATTAAAATGCTAATTAACACTTTTATTTATAAGGAACAAGGCTATTTGATTATTATCCCATTTTCCCTGCTCTCTTCAGCAATACAGATTGATCAGAGTAACAACAACCCATCCCAGTTGCCTGAGGAATAATCTTATTTCATTCATTCTGTACAGATCTGATATACAACACAAGGAAGACATTAGCCAAATTACACAGAAGCAACTTTTCTTTCTTTGTTTGTTTCATCTCCATAAAGAAACTGCAGTTGAATTTGGTTTTTGCTAATCACAGCCTGCTGAGATTTTACTTGGAGTCAGACCCCTTGGTTAGTTACTGAAATCAGAGTGTACCCTTCCAGACCAAGATTAAGTAAACAGGAACTCATAATGCTCAGTTATACAGCAATTAAATAGAGCATGTATGTTTCTTCATCTGCTTAGAGTTAAAAGAAGAAAATGAGAGGCAAAATACATATCTATGTGCATAAGCATAAATATATGTATTATATAAATCATAAACACACACGTTATATGAAGATGGTTATATGCATGCTTATATGAAAGTGCCAGTGTAATACATTTATTCCAAATTTGTGTATCAGGTATTTATAAGATGTAGAATTATTTCTGTCAATTTATACAGGCAGTTAGCAACATGTGGGATGGAATTCCTCACAGATTTTTCCCATTCTTCTTTCAAAATACAGTAAGAGTAAACAAAATATAGGGTTTTTTTATGCAGATGCAGATGCATTTTAGCCACACAAGAGTGTATCATTCATACAGAAACTCAAAAAACATCTGATAACATTGCTTTTTAAGAGTTTCCAACAACTGGGGACTTGTTCTTCATGTTAGAATATGAAGAATGTTTACACAAAGCAAAAAGAAGTGTCATAGAAGAAATATGAGCTGTCCGTACAAACAAGCTATCAAGTGTGTTTGGGATAGTTGTGTTTGTGAACCAGAAAACTGAAAACTCAACTCTATTTTTTTGCAATCCAAGATGGCTTATGCGTCACCAGCTCTTTTATCATTCCAACATTTACTTTTTAAGGCTTAATGTAAACTGATCAAGCACCAGTGTGTCTGTATCAAATCTTTGATATGTGTCAATACAAACTTTTATAATGAGCCACTGAGAACAGAGAAAGTTTGATTTTGCTTACATTCTTATCTTTCATCACAGATGTTTCAGATACACAGTATGGGTTTATAGTGTTATGTTATTAATAAAATGGCACGTCTCATACTCTTTTCTCATGTACTGCAAACAACTGGCTTGTTAAATATGGGTTTTCCTTCTTCAGGACAGAACACTGCCTTCATTTTAAAACGTATGGGAAAATAGAATTTTTGCTTGCTCTCCAATGAAATGAATACAACTACCGTGAAACAGACAACATTTGTCATCATTTTCCTTTTACATCACTGTTACTGTTTTTATCTTGTATATTCGGAAAAGTTCTTTATATATGAGTCTGCAGGCACGGATTTCGTTATTCATTTGGTTCTATCAGAGTAGGAGATAAACTCCCACTGGAAAAATAAGAAAGTGGGAGAAAAGTGTGGCTGAGTTTTACAGTTTTCTCACTAATCTCATTAACCAGTCATAGCCTTTTTGTTCAAATGAGGTCTTTGGAACATTTGATTTCCTTACGTGTGGCTTTGAATAGATGAAAAGACTGAGCCACTGAAAAAAAACCCACAACTCCAGCAGATACTATCTCCTGTACCTTCTCAGTGAATCATCTATATTAAAGGGAAATGTCACCCACTGTCATATTCAGACAAAATTCATATTGATGTATATATATATGCAGACAGTATTAGGATAATTAGGATTCATAAAGGAATGATATATTTCCTTACCAAGAGAGGAAACTTATGTTTTCTAATAGAAATAACAAACATTTGGTTGGTTGTGTTTTGTTTCTTTTAAATCTGAATATTTTAGTGGGTTTTTTTAAATACAGGTTAGTTAATAATCCTTGAATTAGAAAGACCAAGTTTCATATATTTTCAGCACTGCCAAAGCTTAAATTTGTATAATTTAGAATACTTAAGCATAAAAAATGATATTTTAACATGATGTTGTTAACTGTTCTTCTTTCTTGTTCAGTCTATGGCCACCATTATATATGGATGGGAAATACATGGGGGTAGAAGACCTAAGAGATTTTTATAACTATTTTTGGTTTTTTTTTTTTTAAAAAAAGAATTTGGGATATAATCTGTGTAGTTTTCTTAGAAAAGTTTATGAGTATTTGGCACATATAATACCACACTGAAATCATTATACCTCGTATCCACAAAGCTGTCTCTTCTACTAGCCTTTCATCCATGCCTCTGATCATTTCCTTTGCAAATAATATTTACTTTGAATGAAAATAGGAAGTAAATTCTGTTCTATTAGGATAGAAATTAAAATTAATTCAGATTAATTCATGAAGCTGTCTACAAGCACAGATGTATCTAGCTATGTAAGATTCAGCTCAATTTGAAATATCTGCAGAACTTCACTGATTTCAGTGATACAGGAGCGTGCTTTTTACAGGGAGTTGTGGATACCAAAGAAGATAAATATTTTTGTTGGTTGTTATTTTGTGCCATTTAATACCTTCAGCTTCTCATAAATTTTCCTCAATAAATGACTCTCAGATGTAGTTCAGAGAGCCACAACTAAATAAAATTATATGAAAAGAAATTCTCAGTTCGAAACTTCAGTAAGATTTCTAGTGCAATAATCTTCACTTCTTTACTGAAGTGTCAAGAAAGCATAGTGGTGAGCAATTGCAATCAAACAGCTGAAAGAATTTCCATGAGAATAGTATACACATATGTGTATACCAAATAGGCTGAACCTGAAGATGCAGAGGGAGCTGGCTGCTATCTTTGAAAGTGTTGGGGTTTTGTCTTTGAAAGGTCACAGGTGTCAGAGTAGATTCCTGGTGATTGCAGGTAGACAAATGTTGCACTTATCTTCTGAAAAGGATGAGAAGATCAGCCTGGAGAACTACAGGTTGGACAGCCTAACTTCAGTCCCTGAGGAAGTTATGGAGAAAATCCTCTTGAAGAACATTTCTGAGCACATTAAGGAGAAGGTGACTGAGAAGAACATGGATGGGGCTAAATCACACCTAACCAGACTGCTTTCCGTGATGAAATAACTGGATCTGTAGATAAAGAGAGCACTACAGATGTCATTTACCTTGACTTTAGCAACATTTGAAAGTCCCTAGTTATAAGTGGAGCTCCTCAGAAATCTATCCTGTGACTTCTGTTATCTTTATAAATGATCAGGAAGACGAAATGCACTGCATGCATACTAACTCTGTGGATAACATCAAATTAGGAGAAAGAGCTTGTACACTAAAGGTTCGGGTTGATTTTAAAAGACACCAAGCAAATTAGAAGAATGAGCTAACAGAAACCTTGGAAAATTCAGTAAGAATGTAAGTGTAGTTGTGAACTGGGGATGAACTTGTAGTGGAACTAGGCTATAGGGTGACTGACTGGTGAGCAGCTATGCTGAAAAGGGCCTTGAGGTCAAGGTGTCAGCAACATGGCCTGGTAGTAAAGAAAGCCAACAGCATCCTAGGTGTTATCAACAGGAACACAATACAGCAGTGGAAGTGATTATGCCCCATTACATATCACATGTTAGACTGCATCTGAAATGCAGCATCCAGTTCTCTCAGACGCAAGACGGATGCTGATAAAGCATTAGTTGGCTCAGTTGGGAATCGTTGAGCAGCTCCCCATGAGTTGAAGCTGAGGGAGCTGCAGAAGAGATAGCTTTGGGACCAACAAACCGCAGCCCCTCAGCATTTGTAAAGAGGTTATTAAGAAGGAGTTTGCTCTTTACTGAGAACTGTGGTGGAAGAATGAGACATAAGTCATGCATTAAAACAGAGATGATTAGCCTGGATATAAGAAGGAAAAAAACATCACTGTGAAGACAATGGAACACTGGAACATCCCAGACTCTAAACACTGTGCATTCTCCATTCTTGGAGGTTTTCAAGACTCAGCTGGACAAAGCCCTGAGCAACTTGATTTCATTCTATAACTTGACCTATAGCTGCCCTGGTTTGAATGGACTAGAGACTTTCTGAGGTCCCTTCCAAATGGAATTATCCTATGATATTACATGAAAGATGAACAGAAACACCATCTATTGTATTTTTCACAAGATTTGTGTAAGAATCACAGAATCATTGAATATGAAATGGTTTGGATTTGAAGAGACCCTTCACCATCTAGTGAAAACACCTTCCACTAGACCATGCTGCTCAAAGTAGCATCAAACTTGGCCTTGAACACTGTCAGCGATGGGGCAGCAACAGCTTCTCTGGGTAACCTGTGCCAGTGCCTCACCACCCCTACAGTTACAATAGACTTGTCAAGAAAAAACAAATTTGTCTATTAAATAATTTATGCTAGATGTCCATTACAAACAACAGTCATTAGGACTTTTAGAGTATTTAATTAATTTGAGCTTTAAGTATTAATGCTGGCTTCTCAGTGGGGAATTTATACCACACTGAAGACATATTATCAAAAGATGAGAGATATGATGAGAGATATGATGAGAGATTGCCCTTACTATCTTTGACAAGTTTTCAGAATTTGTAGTCCTTATTACCTACAGGACATGTAAAACTTTTATTTCTGGATAATCAGTCTCCAGCTGTGTAAGATGAATGCTGAATGACAATTCAACATCTTGACACCTGGACAAAAGAAAACCCAAAGGTATTTCTTTTGGCTGTAAAAAATACAGATGGACAGTAAATGTAACAGCTGGTGAGGTTCTGCAAAGTATGTACATAGCTGAAGAAAACAAATTGCTGCTCCTTGCTTCAGAAGCACTTCTAACCTGAGAACCAGCCTGGGATCAGGTGTCCTGTTATTCCTCTGAAAAAAAAAAATCACTCCATCTCTTCCCATTGCATTCAAATAATTTTCTTTTCCTACTGCTATAAGTATCCTTCTCCTTATCAATCGCATAGGCTGTCTGGGAAGAAGAAGAGCAAACAGGATACTCGATAGTAATTTTTAGGTGTCTAGAAAGATTCTGTCTTATGGTAGCTGAAGACAATGTATTTTGGATGCAGAGAAGGGGTAATTTAATTGAGAGGTTAAATTATGGCATTTTATTTTATGTACAATATCTATGCAAAACAGATTGCTTTGAATGTGATTAGAACTTTATTAGTATCTTAGGTGTCTAGTTTCAACACACACACACACATACAAAAGGAAATATCTTCTCTTTTTACATTATTTTAAGTGTAAAATTAATTTCAGCATACTCTTTAGTATAAGGTCCAAATATTTGTATTTTTAAAAGCCTTTAACAAGTATAAATTTATGTTAAATTGCCTGTACTACATGCAACTATAACATGGCTAATATCCCAGTGTCTCCTGTGAATTGCTGGATTTATTTGGTTTCCTCGAAGATATGAATCACAAGAGGAGACTTGTTTTTCTGCCTGGAGTTTTCCTGCAAATAGCTTTCCTCTCTTTTTGCAATTTTTATCAATGTCATCTAACATGGCTGATGGAACTTTTTTCTACTGGGAGAAAGACAGTTCATCTTTGCAGCTTCCCTCTGTAAAAACACACTTAAAATAACTTCAGAATCACTCCGTTCATTGCTTCAGGTTTAATGTCTCTGCCACTATAGAAGATGTCATAAATCTAATGAGACACCAGAAGGACAGAAAAACAATGAGGAAGAGTGAGAGAACAAAAATGAGGGGAGGGGAAGAGGGCTAAAAAAAACCCCCCAAAAAACCCACCCCACATTATTTCAGTAAAATAAATTGCCAACTGCTGACAAAATCCTAAAATATTGAATAAAACTGATTACTTCAGTGATCAGTGAACTGATTATAAAACTGAGATACAGGTGATTTTATAAAACAATAATAACATATCTGAACTTAAAGACTGAGTTTAGCTGACATCTGTACCACTGCTAGAATTGCAGTGCAGAGTTATTAGCCCTTGAATGCCTTCAAACATGTGGCAGATTTGGAACTTTTTCTGCAAAACATTTGCTAATGATTTGCTGGGAATTTTTCATTTTTTAGTTGTTTCATAATATATCCATGAAAATGCTTTAGGACACATCTTTGTAAGTAATAGCTCATTTACTGAATATATTCTAACATAGATTGACCATGTTTCTTATTTACTACTCTTTTTTAGAAAATTATTGGTGTATATATATATATATAAGTATTGTAAGTTCTTACAGAAATGGGACAAGACTTTTCCCTTCTATGAACTGTTGTGTATCTCTGTAGTCAGTGGAGCTCTCGTGTTTTGTAAAGCTGTGGCACAGACCTGGATGTTTTCTCCACAATCATGAGAATTTCTTGAAAGAAATATTTTTGTCTTCAGCTTCATAACAAAAAATAATAGTTCTTGAACAGTTCATGTTGTTTACTGACCAACAGAACATGATAATAATGGACGTATAAATTTAAATCATTATTCAAGAATGACTTGATTATCAGAATTACCTTTTTTTTTTTTTTTTCTTTTTTTTAAGGCAGAACTGATTTTGCAATGAGTGGTTTAACATCTTTAATATAGTTATCCTACTGTAGGCTACAAGTAACGTACCTGGAATCTTTTTCACTGCTTTAAGTGAGGGAAATACAAGCTTTGCTCTGCCTTGACATGTGTTAGACAGCTACATGGTGTGCATGACAAATCATAATTTGGCCCTAGCAAATTAAAGCAGTGTGTCACTTTGGCCAGCAAAGTCAATATCTCAGCAGCGGTCAAATCCTCTGCTCCTTTTTCAAAGCTTAAAAGGCCAGACTTTGAGAATAAGCGTTGCATCTTATTAGAATAAATAAAGTACAATGTGCTCATTCAGCATTTGATGGAATAAGAATTAATATTTATACAGTTTTTTGAATATTTAGAGCATTTTAACAAGATTAGCTAATTACTTTATTACTTTTTTTTTGGTTGGTTGGTTTATAAGAGCTATAAATGTCTTAGACTTCAAGCCTGAAGAATTACTTGGCTTTTTTCTGGCCTTGATGAAATAATTATATTATGTTTGGTTGTTTCAATCTACTTTTCTACAATATATGAAAGTGTTTTCTATCATCTTTTTCAATTATTCCAAATTGATTTAGGTGTGAAGTTCAAGGAAAAAAGTATACTCCTTAGCTCTTTCTGCAAACAATGACCTGTCTATTTTTGCTGGACTTCCACTGAGATTTGGCCTGCCTGCCTATATTCTACAGCTTCTTTTTTGATGAGATTTGGATACTGAATTGAGCCTGCATTCCTTAACCACACAATGTACAAGCCAGTCCCGCCCCCTGTCCCTGGGGTTTGAGGATCTACTAGACTAAATACTCTTTCTGGTGACAATTATGTACGAAGACCTTCTTTGGTCCTAAGAACACTTTTCAGAATTGGCACTGGGTAGACTGAATTTTTGTTACCCTGTAAGAGCTATTTATAACCAAACACAAATTGGTTTGCATTAGAACAAAGCAAATCACAGAATTATTTCTTCACTACTGCTAAACCTGGAACTAAGCTTTTATATAACCTGGAAATACGTTTTCTGAGTGTTTCACTTTTAGTGGAACTAAGAGGATAGCAAGAAAAGCAGTATAAAAAGGTTACTTTTATACTGTTCTTGCTCTACTCGGAGATTTCATAGAGGGAAGATTACCCAGAAGCACTGCTGAGAGAAGTGAGACGTTGACTACATCTGCCAAGCTCTAATCTACTAGATGATTCTGATATATGTTGGGAGAAGAAACAAAACACAGATAAGGGTTATAGGAAGAGTTAACCAAAAGCAGTAGACAACATTTTTTAGGCATGCACAAGAAAAAAACAAAGATACACAAATAAACTCCTAGCAACTTTAACCCTTATAATACACTGGGGGTCGGAGACAAAAAGGTCTGCTAAATTGATTGAAACCAGTTAGATCAATTTTATCAAGAAAGATAAGCTGAATGATTCTGGCAATGCCTGTACATACAAAGTACTTGTTGGTACTCATATGCTTCTTAAAATTTGCTTAAAACTAAGGAGGTTATTATGCGACATCTAGGCAAAGTTTTTGAGGCTGAGTTCTAAAGACAGCATTTTTTTCCTAGGTCCCACTTTCTGTACACATGCCTATATTAGCTAGAGGCTTTCAGCTGTCTTTTGCTTCTTGCAAATTAGCATTTTTTAAAATTATATTATTTCACACAATAAATAATATTAAGAACAGTTTATTATGAATAATTTCTGTTACTTTATGAAAAGTACTAAGATGTTCTACAATCATGAAACCTGCTTTTTGGCATCAGTGTATCTTTTACCAGCTAACATCTCTCCGCTTTTTCTCTGAGACAACTTAAATTCCCATTTCACTAGGATATTTCCTTTGGCTGAGACAGAATTAGATCAGTAGCTGAAAATTATTCATGTGCTTCTGTTTCTTAGACTAGAAAAGAAGTTGTATTATGCTGACTCAGTGGGGACATGTATTATCACTCAGTGAAGATAGCATTTTGGGTTTCTGTCCCCTAATAAGACACCATATCTAACTGGGGCAGGGTGGCAGGAGGCTGTGGATGTGGCCAAAATTTGTCCCAAAAAGGAGATAGATATTTGCAAAATTTTTGTGGGAAAAAAATAAATAAATAAAAATCTAGAAAACCAAATGACAAGCAAATGCAATCTCTTAAGAAAATTAGATTTTACATATATATATACATATATACACACAGACACACACTTAACTTCTGGTTGGTTGGGGTTTTGTGTTTGGTTTTGTTTTGTTGGGGTTTTTTTATTATTATTTGTGTGTTAAAACTCTTTCTGAAGTAGACTCTGCTATCAGGAAAAAAAAAAATTGCTCTAGAAACATATGAGGGTGAGGTCAGAATTTTGGCCAGAAATTAATATTCCTTTCAATTTCACATTTTGTGCAGGGAAGAATAAAATCCTAGTGTTGTTCAAACACAATAGCAATATAGCAGTTGAAATGTCTAGGACATACTGTAAATTTAGGTACTAAACCCTACTGTTTTGAAGAAATATTACTTTGTTACTCTGCCAGAAATATCCTGATAGTGAATTTTTAGGAACCTAATCCCTTACATGCACTTACGCCAGTGGAAACAGCTAGTGCAAAATTATTGAATTTTTCTGAAATATATGCATCTATGGTCTTTTTTAATGCACTGGTGATTAGAACTTGAGTAGCCAGCCAGCATGAATGTCAGCAACTTTGCACATATAAGCAAGGAAAGAAGAAATGTTGGTTTCTCTGTCCTTGTAGTTTTCAGTTGCTTTAAACCGTGGATTTAAAAACAAACAAACAAACCAGGACATGAATGCAGGGCAGGCTCTTCATTGCCTCTTCCAAGTCTATAACAAACCATGATGTGTTGGTTATAGAGTACTTTTTTTATTCACGGATACATTAAAATTGGTTGTTGTATGTGTGACCCATGAATAAACAATGTTTCTTTTAGAAGATTCACCACAGGTTTTGACATCATTATTTTTCTTTGATAAAATGCAGGCAGAACAGTGTTGCAGGCAGAAGAGTGTTCCAGGCAGATCAGAGTGTTGCAGCCAGCCCATTCACTTCAAAAGCTGTTTTGTATGTTTTTTAGTTGCAGAATGATCTGTTGGTTCAATTATGAGTTAATCATAGCCCCTGTACCCTGCAACAAAATCTCTGTTTTTGATAAGCTAGTGTGAGTGGTACACAATCAAAATAGCATAGAAGTGACAGAGACTTCTACAGTTTTCAGAACTCTCCAGAAATGACAATGGAAAAATGTGTCAGAAATTCTTATTATGTCTCCTCATCTGCTGGAAAAAGCAGTTGTCATGAACATAACCTACACAGTTTCTGTGTTGCCTTTATTCTTATTGAGGTGGGGCTTATCTGGGTTTTTTTTTTAGATGTAGCAAATGCAGTACAGAATACATGTAGGTATCTCCAAATAGAGATCATGAAGTTCCTTTGAAAAAGTAAACTTACCTAACTTTAAATGTCTACATTTTAAATGTCTAAATTTTAAATTTTAAACTTTAACAGGTGATTCCTACACTTTAGTTTGTCACTGCTTTATTGTCAGTGGTGAAATAGGCAGATGACCAAAATAGTTACATGAGTCATGCCCTAAAATACCCAGTTTCTCTCCATTCTCTCTCATGAAATACTAAGCTTACTTTATCAGGTAGATGTAGACTTACTGTAGACTTCTGGGCATGATTCAGTTGCCAATATACAGGAATCTAAGGCCATTTTTTGTAAAATTAAAATTTGTAAAATTAATTTATCCTACATTGCCTCCAGTTGACCTCCAAACTCTACCCCCTTTCCTAGTATGTTTGCATTTTGGACAGGCAGATATTACACAGAATCTAGAAGAAACCCATTTTCTTTGTGAGGAAATACCAAGGAGGTTGGTAGACCCTGAAGTGCCTAAAATGCCCCTGGTAGCAAAAGTCTGGGCAAGGAATTCCGCCCATGAAGTTAAGGGAGAGAAATCCTTGGCAAGATTTATTTAAATTACAAGATTTTGGTGATGGCATTATTATGGAATTGGAATTACTGGAATTGGAATTATTATTATTATTATCTGCAAGTTCCTAGCAGACATATGGTAAAAACACTCTGCCAGGCTACAATCCCTTGTTGTGTAACAAGGGAAGACATTTTGAAGAGTTTTATGATCTCCTCTCATATGAATCCTTTTCGGGTTATAAGAAGCCTGTAGGTACACTTACATAAGAAACATGATTCAGTACTGATATTTCATTCTCTGCCAGCAACTCTAGTCAGCTCCTTGCTGTGAAGAAAACAGCAAGCAGGCAGGTAAAAGGTATTTTTGAGACACAGATATTTCTGACAGCTGTTTTTACCATTTTTATTTTTCTGACTTGGCAAGGAGGGCTTTTTTGATAACTTTTGTTTCTTCTCTTTTTCTTTTTTTTTTTTTGTTTTGTTTCTGTAAGTATGAATTGTTGTTTTGGGGGGGGTTCTTTTATATTTTGTTGGGCTTTCTTTTTTGTCAATTTGTTAGTGAGCTTGTATGAAGTTTTATAGAATCATAGCATCAACGAGGTTGGTAAACACATGTAAGATTAAGTCCAGCTTTTACCCCAGGACTGCCAAGTCCACCACTAAACCGTGTCACTAATGGTCTCATCTATACATTTTCTGAACACTTCCAGGGACAGTGATTCCACCACTTCCCTGGGCGGCCTGTTCCAATGCCTGACCACTCTTTCAGTGAAGAAATTTTTCATAATATCCAATCTGAACCTTGCCTGGTGCAGCTCAAGGCTGTTACATCTTGTCCTATCGCTGCTTACTAGGGAAAAGAGACCAGCCACCTCCTCTCTCCATCCTGCTTTCAGGTAGTTGTAGAGAGCGATAACCACCCCAGTTCTCTCAGCCCTTCCTCATAAGACAAATTTACTTATTTAGACATGACTTCAGGGGTGGAATATTCTTTTTTCCCCATAGCACATGTTTGTTGCATTTGTTCGGAGGTTTGGGGGAATTTTATTTGTTTGGTTTTGTTTGTTCTTGTTTCATTTTGGTTTTGTTTTTTAAATATTTTTGGGGGGTGGCATTTTTCTTTCTTTTTTTTTTAGGCAAGGGATTTTTTATTGCTGAAGGTTGCTGGGTGCAGAATTCTGCCCCCCTCATCTAGCAGTTAATTGTGAGGAGTTGTTTCTTTATCTACTCATTTCAGTGTTTGCGTATAGTTTCCTCAGATATTAGAGAGGCTATGAACACAGGGGAAGCTTTTAGCAGCTTTTCACAAAAGCCACCCATTTAATACTCCCTACCACCAAAACCTTGCTACACACACCCAATACAACATTCTTTTGTTTTTCCAGTGGCTCAACACTTTTCCTATGCAGCAATTCCTGTGGCGTTTATTCCTGATTGTATTTTTTTTTCCAGATTTTACTTTAAGCAGGCAGTGTGGGGGTTAAATGTGGGGGTTTGTTTTTTTTTTGTTTGATTGCTTGGTGTTTTTTGTTTGTTTGTTGGTTAGTTGGTTTGGTGTTTGTTTTATTTATTTATTATTTTTTTTTTACATACACCCACCCCAGTTTGTGGGGTTATGAAGATGGCTCTTGGCTGAAAAGGGTGGGTACCCATTCACTATAACACAGGTTCTATCAGCCTCCTGCCCATCTCCAGATTTGACACTAATTTCACTGGTGAACAGTACTTAATTTATCGTGTCTGACATACGGGAAGAAGAGGCAGATACCTTTTAATCAGTCAGAGCGTGGGGATGGAGTGTCCTCACAATACAATGTGCCGCCGGTCTATGGAACAAAGCATGTCCAGCTCCAGAGAACACGACCTTAAGTTACCATAACAAGAAAACAACGAAAGCTTCCTGGATCAAGCAAGAGCAAAACACGTGTTTCATCGTACAGCTGCGGAACCCCCTGCCACAGTCCATGGCAAAGTACTGCTGCCGCGGTCTTTACATCAAATCAGAGAGTAACGAGAGAAACATGGGATGGGGGGGGGGACGACGACGACACAGTGTCCACTTCTTCCCAAGCACTTGGTAGTTTGCTGCGCTACAGGCAGTGCCGGTGTGCGAGACCACCCTCGGGTCTCCCCCTGCCCTGCTAATTCATAAGGTCCGGCTGCAGAAACAGCGGTCGGGCTCTCACAGCAGTGATCTCGATGCGGGCGGCGGGTAGCCCCGCGCCCCCCCGACGCATCAAGCACGGCAGAAGGATCGCCCTGCAGCCAGGTCGTGGCGGCGGGGACGGGGTCGTGAAAGCGGCAGCTTGGAAGCCCGCAGTGCGGGAGGAGAGAGGCTTGCCCCGGAGCTGCCGGTCCTGTTTGCTGCCCAACTACTTCCGAGGAAGAGCCGCAATCCGCTGGCAGCAATCGGGCACAGCCGCCGGTAGGGCAGTTCAAATAAAGGGGGCCGTTGGCGAGGCAATTCAAACGGTGAAGGTGGCGTTGGCTGGTCAGTAATTAGTCTTTGATCTAAGATAATGAGATAAACTAGAAGTTCAACCAGTGCAATTCTTTGTTGACAGTGAGTATTATCGTGCTGTTTCAAAAATGACCATTGGTAGATTTGATGAACAAGAAAGATCCGCTTGGTACTTTCACTGTGTTCACTTAGGAGAAGGTATAGGAAGCTTGTTACAGATTTCAGTGTAGCGTCTACATTTTTTAGCTCTTTTCACAGAAATGCATAGTTTTAGGTTCTAATCATAGAATCATAGAATGGTTTGAGTTGGAAGGGACCTTAAAGATCATCTAGCTCCAACCCCCCTGCTGTGGGCAGGGATACCTTCCACTAGACCATATTACTCAAAGCCCCATCCAATGTGGCCTTTAACACTTCTATGGATGTTTAGTAGTTGTATTTGTCCAAAAATGGCAATTGTCAAAGAGATGCTTGTTTCTCACAGTTTCAGTATGGTATCAGAACCAAGATAAACCAAAGTTCCATTAGGTATAATGGTCTTTATGTGACAAGAATCCTAAATGTATGAGATATAATATTATATATTATTACATAAGAATCACAGATGTATCATATGAGCCTTTTTTTTGGCTCCTGTTGTACTTCAGAATACTACCTGAAAATGCTGTCAGCCCATACATTTGCTCCAATTCATCATACACCGGAAAAAGGTCTTTTTCTCCCTTCTTTTCCCTTTTTACATTGTTCCAACTTTTCTTTGAAAACTAGAAACAGTGTGTGTAGAGGTTGGGATGCCCAATCAAAGCTATTGAACCAGAACTGGAATTTAAGAGGGAAGAAGCTTGGAAACTAACTACATGTGAGAGATGGCATTATCATGGGTTTCAGATGAAAAAAGCCAACCTGGCGTGCTCTTCTTAAATAAAAAGGTGTGCTGGTGTGATTGCACCTATTCATGCAGGTACACGTAGCCAAAAATAGCAAAGTGAAAGAATATTTCATTGAAACTGAATATATACTTTGGTGACAATGTTATTCACTCCTTTACAGTGCTGCTAAATGCATAACAGTTATCACGTATAAAAAGCAGTGGTTTCTACTTGTGGAAGGGACAAAGAGAATTCTACCTATTCTACTGAAGCAGATACTAAGGAGAGACCACCTGAAAGGATGAGAGAAAGAATGCATGGGAGAAGCTTTTTATGTGAAATAATTTGAACTTCAAAGAGATCTGATACTCTTTTATTCCTCTCATCTTCCATGAGTTTTTGTTTTGTTGTGGTTTATTTTCTTTTTCTCAGATTTAGACGAAGTACAAATTTTTTTTTCTTAGATAATTTTACTTATTTTATTAACAGTTCTCCTATCTCTGTCTACACCTTAATCTTTCACTAGGTTTCAGTGTCTGAATAGTCATCAGTAAAACAAAAGCAATCTTTGGAGACACATAATTTTCCGTTTCTCATTTTATGCATAGGCTAAAAAGTTCTGAAAACAATTTGATATCCTGATGCATTGCATCTTGAAAGATATCACTGCAGGGTAATGGGAAAAAAAACGCTTTGTGGCATTTTTTACTTCCTTGATAGTACATATTATCATAAGAGGTGAAAATGTTTCCCTAAGTGAATTAGTAGATAGATATTAGGTCTTAAAGCTACCCTTTGTCAAAAATTGATGGTGTAACTACAGATGCTGAAAAGTTTTCTTCCTCTGAAAGGAGTTTTATGAATGTTTTAAGTGGAATGGATTTTATAATACATACACACACACAAAAGAATGATCTTCATGGGGTTTTTTTCACTCTACTGCTTTTCAACACTAGTGCCTATAGTAAGTGGTCATTGCTGTGCATTCTGAAAAAAAAAAAAAAAGAATTATAAAAAATTCCTAGGAAGGAAATTGAAGTAGGTAAGCATCCATACTAGGGAGAGATATTTTGATGTGTGTCGAGGTGACATTAGAAATACAAAAAAAAATAGGGACCTTGACTCACTTGTGAAGTGGGCTGATGCCAGCCTGATGAAGTTTAACCATGCCAAGTGCAAGGTCCTACACCTGGGCCAGAGCAATCTCAGGCACACCTACAGGTTGGGCAGAGAAGAGATTCAGAGCAGCCCTGCCGACAAGGACTTGGGGGTGTTTGTTGATGAGAAAACAAACATGAGCCAGCAGTGTGCGTTTGCAGCCCAGAAAGCCAACCACATCCTGGGCTGCATCAAAAGAAGCGTGACCAGCAGGTCGAAGGAGGTGATCCTGCCCCTCTACTCTGCTCTCGTGAG
>JANHGB010024048.1:0-34169 GCA_026283785.1 Coracopsis vasa | reverse complement strand
TAGGAATAGCTCAGGAGCAAGCACAGCCCTGTTGCTGCTGGAGCTATACATCACGTCTTTCTACAGTCGCACCTGATGTTTGGGAAAACTGGCTCCTGTGGTGTCTAAAGCACACAGGTGAGCACTCATGGCAATTTTCACCTGCTCTGGCAAGCTCTCCCCTTCTTTGGCCCTGGGGACCGTTTCCCTCTGTGCAACCTCCTGCGGGGCTCGCTATCAGCAGCACTCGACAAGCCGTGCCCCAAGTCCCCAAGGGCATTTGAATGGGGCTGGAGCCTCACACCTTTCCCCTCCTTTCTCCCTGCCTGCTCTGAAGCCTTCACCCAGGCAGGACAATGGGCTCCTGTGTGCTCATCACCCCCTCCCATACATGCCTATGCACGAGACCTCTGTATCCACAGATCTAAAGATTAATGAGTTGGAAGAATTCCCCAGCTTCCAAATTAATTAGAATAAATCACCCACCAGAAGCTTCACTCAGTCCTGCTCTCCCCATTTCACACAGGAGGATGTTCCTGTGTGCCTCCCTCCAGACTGCACACCCTATCACCCCCTTTACTCCTCAGCCTACCCAAGTAAATAAATACCTGCACCATAGAATCATAGAATTGTTTGGGTTGAAGAAGACCTTTAAGATCATCGAGTCCAACCGTTAACCTAACACTGCCAAGTCCAGCATTAAACATCAGCCCTTCCCTGGACAAACCCTCTTGCTCCATGCAATCTAAGCTGATGAAAAGACAAAAGCCATAGCAGGAGGTTAATGGTAGCTCACCTGAAGAGATCTTTCTTTTCAGCAAGACAAGTAATTGAGTTTCTTTGCCAGCGCAGAGCCAGTCCCTGTTGTTGACAGAGACTTCCACTGCTAAGTGTGTGAAAATAATGGGTAAGGATAAAAGATCAATCACAATTTTTGCAATATTGCCTCCCAGTTTAATAAACTCATTTAATTAGAAATCATAGGCAGCAACCACGGCAAGTAAATTTAATATAAGTTCTGAAACACCTGAGATTGCAGGATTTTTACCATCTCTAATATTCTGGTTAATAAAAATGTCTCTGAAGTTGAAGGTTTCTCCCAGGAGTCTCCCCCATACTACACAGCTCAAAACCAACCATGCCAGAGGACTGGCACGGGCCACCAGCACATCTTCACATCTGCTGCAGGGTGCCCTGACGTGCCCCTGAGTAGCAAACACACAGACCTGTGTCCATGAATGTCTCACCCCATCCATGAGTGCATGGGTTCTCACCCATGACTACCCAGATGAGCTGCGCAGAGCAAACACCCTGGCACCTAAGCACCTTGCAGCAGCAAAACTGCGTTTTTGCTGGTGTGGGTTTTCCAGATGGCTCTGGGACAATTCTGTTGCTCAGCCCTGAGTCCAGTGTGAGGCACGCTGGGTACCCCACCAGGCTGGTGAGGACGTGAGACTGCCTGGTGTAGAGCCAGGTAATGAGCCCATCTCCAGAATCAGACAGAGATCTGGAGATAGCTGTGACTGTGTGGGAAGCAGGCTGAATTAGTGACATTGTGATCAATCCCCTTAGCCTAATCACTTGATTTTTTGTTTCAGAGCAAATTTACTTTAATCTAGTCAGCTGTAAAGAACAGCAGAGCTACGATTTCTGGGGTTTTTTAGCATCACCCAAAAAGTCCATGTTCTGAGAGGGAAAAATACTTGCACAGGCTTACCTTCAGCGGCCTAATACAACTACAGCAATTGCATGAGGAACATAACACATTAATGTATGTCAAATAAACACAATCAAGGAAAAAGCCACAAGTGATAAATATCCCTGGACTAGCAGACCTGTGAGATGCCTGCTGAGCAGTGGAGCAGCAGTGCCATGTGTGTCCATGCAGGGGTCAAGATGCCCCTAGAGCTTGCCCTATTACCACCAGGTTTTTGTTGTTCACCTGCCTGGCTTCTGTCTCTGCTGGCCAATAGGAGAAAGAAGATGCTCAGCACTGCCCAGGGCTTTGTGGCCGAGTGGGGAGGGCTGGCAAGGAGGACAGCACGGCCAGAGGGCTGGGAGCATCTTTATCACCTCACTGCTCTCCCACAGCCAAGATAGCTGAGGGGACAGCAACTGATTTGGTGGTCCAGCCCCAGTTCCAGCTCCCTTTGGCAAGCCAAAAGAAAGGCTTCCCATGCTGGCCCCAGGGCAATGCATGCACCCAAGCTAATGGAGCAGAGGTCCACAAGAAAGGGCAAGCTCAGATTAAAACATGCCCCTGAGGAACAGCACAGTTCCACTTCACCATAGCTTGCAGATTTTCTCCCCCATGTCCCACTGAAGCCTGAGGGACTGCAGCCACCTCCAAGTGTGTGCCAGCTTAGGTGTGACACAACACCCTACACGAGCAGCATCTTTCCTTCCCACATTTTAATGAAAACTGATTATCAGCACCAGAGCGGTATTTTGGTTGCTGAGCATCCTCTTGAATGACTAAACAGCAGTGAGTAATACGTATTTACATACATTATGATCTATTCCCCCATCGGAAGGTGATTTGTGTAGATAACTTCCATTAATGTTAAAGGGAGTCATTCACATAAATCCTTGGCACATTAATGGCCGACTAGCCTCCTCTCTGTAGTATTTCGTGTTGCTGCATTTAGCGAACACAATATAAACGTGGCTGACTTAATATGCAAATAAATTCAAGTATTTACTGAGCCATAAGAGACAGTCACTAGGCACATCTCATTCATTGTTTGTGGGGAAATAGATGGAAGCTGCCAGATGAAATCAGGAGATAAATGCTATAAACGTTTTTTCGAGGCAGCAGGGGAAAGGGTACTGAGTCTCCACACAAACACAAATAATAATCAGAAACAGTTTCTTGAAGGCATCCTCTCCTCTATTAATTTTTACTCTGTGTGTGCGTTTACTACACATCTGCACTGAAGCTCTATTTGTTACGCTGCTGTTCCCTGCTAATGGCACTGGAGTCCCTCACATCCCTCAGGGACAGAGCAGGGCAGTGCACCGTCCCTGCTCACTTGCTCCCTCCCTCCTCAGCAGCTGCCCAAGCTGCTTCTAGGGAACATGCTCACGTTGAAAAGATGGGCCAGTACCCTCTTTTCCTGGCACCAAAATGCCAGGCACCTGGCGCAAGAAAGCAGACGGAGACCTTTTGTGCTGTTTCTTCTCCTGGATGTTCTCTTGAGAAGCTGCACTAGGCATTTGCAAAACAAGAGCCCTCACCACATCTGCGCTTTTCCAAGGCAGAGGAAAGGCACCGTCTATGGTAAACAGATCTTAAAATGCACCAGGTAGGGTATGACTGAAGTCCTCCTTCAGTTGCCTGTGTAAGATTTTGAAGACGCCGCGTCAAACGGGCGCATCCCTCCACAAGACGTTACTTCCTAGCGGTAACAAATTAGGTAACACTGATTCACTTGTTTGTTTTTTCAGATGGAAAGCAAGGAAGAATTCTCTGTCTCTACTGCACAGTTCAATAGGATAATTCCTATGCATATACATGCTCATGGAAATCTGCAGGTACATATATCAAAAGGCCCTATCTACCCTTAGAATCCACAGAACTCTGCTGGGATTATTATTGTTGAATGTTGTGAGGCTTTTCCATAGGAGTCACCAATAAACCCCCAAGGTCTTTACAGCACCCCTGTGTGAGCTCTGGGCTCTTGCATCTGCCCAAGCTTGTGGGTACAGCAGTGAGGGTGGGCAGGCTTGTCCCTGCATGGCCGGGTGTGAGCTGAGACAGAGCAGCCAGCACCACCACCGTGCTTGCCTGGCTGCCTGTCTGGACAGTGCGGGATGGCCAAGCACAAAGGCAGCTCAGACCCAAACAAAAATGATAGCAGAGACAAAAAATACCAAACAGTCTCCGTCCTCAATACTGCCCCATGGGTTTGTCCTCAGCTAAGACCCCAGAGCTCCACTTTCCCCTGTTCTGTGACCACTTCCTCTTTCAAAAGCTCTTCTGTCCAAGTACTGTCCTGTCACAAGAGGAGGTCTTGAGTTAAAAACTCACCTGTCTGTGATGTCCTCCCGGGCAGGAAGAAACCATTGAAGACAAATACTGCTTAGAGGCTTTTCAGTCACTAAGGACTTCTGCATTACAGGGGCATGGCAGCTTCCTCCTGCTGGTGGCAGGGGGCTGACACACACCAACCACCACCAAGAGCCCTTGCAGACTGCTGCCCGCAAGCCAGCCTGATCAGCTCAGAGACATCTCAGGGTGGCATCTTCCTCTGGGGAGCTGTTTTGAGACCTTCCTTGTAGGAAATGCTCATTGTAGCCTGCTGGTAGCCCTGTTGGCTGTGGCGAAACTGACCCCCAGGAGTCTGCCCTGCAAGGCTTGAGGTGTGGGGACAGAGTGTTCTCACCTGCCATTAAATCTAAAACAGTTTTGAAAGCAAGAGCACTCACAGCTTCTGTATGGAAACCTCAGGTGCATGACACCTGCAGGAAGACAGGGTGAAAGTAGAATACATCTCATACCCTCTCTGCACTTCCCACCAAGTAAAACACACTACATTTTATGGTACCCCCTTCACACCATTGACACACAAGCAGAAGCATGGAAGGATGGAGGCAAGCATCAGGAAAAGGTGTTCACACAACCGAGAGGTAGGGCAGCTCTTGAAGTGCGGTCCCTCAGGAAAAGGCACGCACACACGATGGTCATGTCCCAAGGAACGTGTCAAAGAGAAATATAGATGAGTTTTTATAAACTACTTGTGTTGCTTGAGATCATGGAGGATGTCGTGAGGAATCACCTAGCCCCGTGCACGTGCTACGGGGTTAACCCTTTGCAGCTCTCCCTGGGAAAGCAAGGCTTGCACAGGTACCAGCAGAGGTCCAGCAGCTGCTCCCCAGCACCCTGGGTCAAGGTGGGAGCTGGTGTGCGGAGCCAGGCACCACTTTATGTGCAGCAACAGTTCCAGATGTGGAGAAAAGTGTCTCCACACTCGTATGCATTTGGGATAGGGCTGCAACTGGCTTTAGCCAGCTGCCCATCTCCTGAGCAGGGACCGAGGAGCTGCAGCGTGGTGGCAGGAAGGCAAGTGCTGCCTGCACACCAAGTGAGACCTTGGGCTATCCCCTGCGCTACGTCAAGTGCAGTCCCATTCCCTCCTGCCTGGGCACCCAGGGCCCATGTGTGTTATGATGCAGGCAGGAGCAGACCCTCTGTGAGGAGTATGGTAACCAAAGCATCAAGAGCAATTTAGGGCACAACCTCAAATGCTCAGTTTCAGTCACACCTGCCAGGCAGTACTCCTGGGAGCCCCACATATATAAACCCTGGAAGCAAAAAGAGCAACAGCTGGCCCCTGTGACAGCTTTTGTCAGTCTGACATTGCCAATGCCGAGAACGCCAATGTCCGCACTCGTGTTAGCTAAGAGGAGCAGGAAACCAGAGGTGTATTCCTGGTCTCGCTGCTGACCGGGGACAGAAAGAAAACCCTTTGCATCACACCCCCAAACTGAACAGAGCAACAAACTCAAACAGGCAGAGAGCAAAAGGCTGGCATTTATAGCACCATTTCTGCTGTACAGCGAGAATCACCTTTAAAGATGGGGTCGTAGGGTCAGGATAAACTGCAGGGCAACAGCAAACTGTTCAGTTCATGAGGAATTATTCATCCTTCAGCAGAACATAATTACACATCCAGGGTCCCCCTGGGCAATTCTTTATTTGGGCCAAATTTATACTAGTTCCTAGAGGGAGCAGTCAATCTTAACAAACGACTTACAGTTTCATCATCTTTATAAGGCTTTATTAAAAAAGAAGAATATCAGAAGTTTAGATCTTTAATTAGTAAATTTTAACCCCACCTTCACCGCACACCACCCTTTCTTTTGTCAGTTCCTTCGTTCTCAATAGAAAAATTCGGTGCGAAGTTGCTCGCTCAGATTATAAATTATTTTAACTTTTATTAGTCAATAGCAAATTTATCCAGTACTTCTAACACACCCGTTTATCCTGATTCCATTTGGCAGAGCAGTGTGTATTCCCCTGACACATGTTTTAGAATTATATCCTTTTTTAACATACAACAAAATACAGAGAAAATTTTGCTTCCTTTGCACAGAAAACCAATTCCTCATGAGGCAACTTGCTACAACAGAATTAATACATGTAATTCATTTATTGCCTTTAAGGTGAGCCTGGGTTTTCTTTGCATAAGTAAACCTATTACTGTTCATTCTCACTGCAGAGAGCTGGGTGGTGACCGTCACCTGTTAAATACTGTAGCTGCTCTTAATGGTCAGCTGGAGAACTCAGCTGGGAGTGTTCTATGTAAATAAAGCTGACTCCTCCTTTGCACCATTTTAAAGCTGTAGGGAGAGAAGTAGGGCAGGATTTTAGGGAATTAGGGTATATTTTCCTTTTTGTTGATTTTGTTTTTTCTCATAATGCCACTGAATATACTTTACAAAAGTGAAATAACATCCTCTGAAGATAAGAGGGCTTTGCTGATTTCAGTGTTATCAAATATAAGCCTATTGCTTCACTCCATTTTTAACAGAAATCATTGCTGTCTTATTCTCACTGACTATTTCCTGAAGGTCTTCCTTACCCAAACCATGCTTTTATGCCTTGTATTTGTTTGCCAGGCTTGTGTGGTTTCCCCACTGTTTGCAGGAGGAGAGCAAGCCTTGGTCTCTAGTTTAAAGTACCCCAGATGTTTTCAAACTAATGCTAGGAATATTGGCTAGCCTGAGTGACGTGAGTTCAGTCTGCAGCAGGAAAGCAGCTCCTGGGTACCTCAGGTCAGAACCCAGTGAGATGCGGTGAGGCTGAGGAATTGGTTAACTCATCCCTTTTCTGCTGTCTACTGTGGGGTTTGGGTCAGCTCCCACCACAGCTGGGTGCTGGGGGAGCCTGCGAGGGTGCCAGCAGGTCCCAGCATGGCCAGTGATGAAGAGGATGGACATGTCCCCACGGAGGGCAGCCCATGTCTCAGCAGCAAGCCCCTTGCTCGCCTGCCTCATCTCAGCAGGGCTGGCCTCCTGTTCCCAGGCTGCGAACAGCCAAGCATCCCACACCCCACTTCTTCACTTCACCCTACAACCTCTGCCTTCTCCTGCCTTTTTCCTTCTTTCCATGTTACCTTAAATTTGAAGGAGGGAAGTCATTGGGAGACATCTGTGTAAGGTCAGACTGTAATCCCAGCCTCCTGAAGCTCAGGTGTGCCATGTTGGGGTGCTCCATGGTGTTTCTCATTCAAACTTTTTTCAGTATGTGTCAAAACCACAAGTTTTTGTGTCAAGCACAGAACTAAGGGAATGACTGAGGGAAAAGCATTCCTGAACTTCTTCTTTCTGGGTACCACAGCCACCATCAAGCACCTGTACAGTCATGTGTTCCCAACAGGTGAGAATCCTCAGAGTAAGGCACTGATTGACCAAGAAACTTGCCTCTTTCTACACACTCTTCTCCACAAAACACAGGGAAGCACTCAAGTTCAACATTTCCAATAAACGAAAACAGAAATGTCAGAGCTGCTGTGCTATACCAAGAAAGCATTTCTTGCGGTATACCTTCTGCACTGTTTCTGATCTAATTCAGTACATGCATTTTTTTCCATTGGTAGATTCTGTTCCTGTCCCTCTTCCACGCTCCATCATTAAAAAGCTCGTGCCCTGCCAGCCTTTCTAATCAGAGTAACACGTGCACTGGCTAAATAACTTTTATGATGGGGCAGAGGGGCTCTGCCTCAGCAGGAAAATCAGTGCGACATCTGAATTAAGTCACCTGCAGCCATAGGTGACTGGGAGACACCTCATCTAAACACGATCACAAAACCTGAACTTCCAAACCTCCAAGCCATATCCACAACTGGTGCCAGATGGGGCTGGAGCCAAGGAAGTTATGCTGATTTGCACCCCCATTGTGCTCGACTCTACCAGGGACTGGCAGAACAGTGTGGTGAAGGATGCTGTAAGTATTCCTGAAGCACAAAGACACTTTTCAGACACCATCTCTGCTCTCACAAATAGCAAGATCCCCACACTTTACAAGTATTTGCTACTTAACCCCAGTTTATGCGCTTTCTATTTCCCTCTGTGCCTTTATTCAACCTGAAAAGCTCTTGGTCTATCCTTGAGCAAAATGTCTTCAGAAGCCTCTTGAAATAAACCAAGGATTAAACAGCAATCCCCCTCCAAGCAGAGAATTCAAACAACTTCGCTTCTGTGGCTTGCCAGATTAACTTTATATCCCTCCAGAAGCCTCACATGCACCAAAACCAAAAGCAACTTCTTTCTCCAGACCACTGCCATTAGACAAACCCGAGGCAAAGAAACCAATGCTCAGAGCCATTCACCAGCTATGGAAAGGGAAACGGCGCCCAGATGTCAAAGGCTGAATTACTCACTGAACCACGCCGGGCTTCACCCTCTGTCAGCAAGCGGTGGGCTGGGGCGGCGTCGGAGGCTTGGGGAGCTAGGGAGGGACCGGCTGGGCTAGCCAGGCACCTGCACACATTTCATCCCCGTGCTCTGTCTTCTCTCAAAGTTACCTTTAAGACACCTGAAAAGAGAAACAACTCTGCTGAAGTATGCTCCTTGGCATCTCTCATAAGGTAGCTGCTCTTAGTCTTGAAGGAAAAACACAGCATATAAACAGTATCTCTTCTTTCAGTTTTCAGATAAGAATAAAAATTCAACTTAATATCTGTTTTAAAGATATAAGATTATAACTGAACTCATTGCTGTATGAACTATCCAAAACTCAGAATCTCTGATATAAATACTGCCTGCTACAAACACTGTGAAATAGCTTGCTTGTAAAATGGAAGATGCATTTACCTGGCAGCAAAAATATTCCTGCTTAGACTCAGATTTGGAAAAGCCCGAAGCTGCTCTGCATGCAGAGTGCTCTGTAGTCAGAAGTCTTCATCAACTGGTGCACACGTACACACACACACACACACACACACTCCCACTGCCGTGCAGGCAGCACACACTGATCTGCTGCCCCTCTCCTCACACAAACTGCTCCCAGGGGTAAGGAAAGGTGTGCTTTGGTGAAGAGGGTCTCCAGCTGAGGAGCTGTAAAGTTACCATACAGACGCACAGAATGAGAACTGCTCCAACAAGGCTCAATGACAAACATCAGGCAGAGAAGAAGAAGCATGCTTTCCCCTTACCTATTGCTTAGGTTAAAACACTGAGCAGTGTCTTTAGAGAGCCCGGGCACTGGGACCCAAAGGGCAGAGGACTTTCAGCACAGTCACACAGACCCTGGCAAAAGCCATCTTCTCCCTGTCTCTTAGCACAGTGCAAGTCTCCAGCAGCTCAGCTCTCCAGCTGCAAACATCTCATTAGACTAATGCATTCAGCACAGGCAGAAAACTCGATTTACCATAGCTACAGCAATGAATTTCCATTACGATGACAGCTTCAACCACATCATGTCCGGAAAGCAGCCAACCACTGCCTTTTAAAGAACACACACATTTCACACGCAGAAAACGAGGCCTGCGTGCCGGGTTTCCTTTCTCTTCACAGCTACACCGAGAGGAAAAATTGCCGTTTCTGTTTATTTCAGGAACTCCGCGAGTTGAAAGGTAAAGGCGTTTGGACTCTTCCCTCCCTCCCACCCCAAGCCCCCCCTCAAAAGCAGCATCTTTCGCAACACCGTGCACTGGGTTGCAATGAGCAGAAGGGGTGTTTGCAACATTTCTGGTTTCGCTACCCCTCCTCTGTTGCCATGGAAACCGGACTGTAGCATCAGCCCTTTGTCCCGCTCCTGCAGCAGCCCGGCCAGATGCTGAGCTTACATGATGCCACGGGTGGGAAAGACCAGTCACTTAATTTTGGATAATTTACATGGAAGTCAGGGGAATAGCGCTTGGGATATTTTTGCCGGCAACACTAATTCCGTGTGCACACACCTGTACGCAAACACACAGAGTCTGCTGTGTTGGATAATTTCGCAGGTATGGCCAGGCAATGATATCCATAATATGCAGAAATATCAGTTATTGCAGCTACGCCATGGCATTTGGGCAGGATGTGGGAGCAGCTTTTCACTGCATTTCCAGTCACTCATCACAGAAAGAAGGCACCAGGTCTTCCATTATTTAGAACAGCACTAGCAGCTTTTACCGTCAAAAAAAACCCAACAAAAAAAGTGTAATACATATAATAAATAACAATCATCATAATCCTGCCATGCTCCATTGACTGTGCTAGATCAAATTATCCCAGCAAAGGGGTTTGTCGCAATTGCTTGCCAGTGCTGCACAGCTCCCCGCTGTCCGCTTCACATGCTCACATACACTGCTTTTCAGTATTTATCACAAACCAAAATGTGCTCCTCACCTCTCTTTCTTTCCAGTCCCACGAATACCTCATCAGATAGGCCTGCAGCCACAGTCACTGTTTTTGATAAGTCTGTGTTTCATCCACGCCGATTTTGTGCTAGCCTGGTTTTACAGGTTTTAGGGGAGTTACTTTCAATTTGTCATCACAGAAGCTGAGATGAGCATTCAGCCTGTTCTATTTACTGAGGAAGAAGAGGAAAAGCAAGAAACACCAGATCTGGACCATTTGTACCAAAAAATGTTGAGGTTTTGCTGGTGCCTTTCCCCAGCAGCAGGTAGGAGGGCAAGCACCTGCCCACCAGTGACTGTAAGCAAGGTGGGATGCTCAAGTTTGCACCACCAGTCCCCTGCAAACACAGTATGGTCAGAAGAATGGTTGGGGTGCTCATTTCTTTCTTATATTCATGGCTAGAGAAAAACTTTGTACATTTAACAAAAGAAAAGAAAAACAATTGAAGTTGGGTAAATCCAGGAGAAACAAGGTGGCATCTTTTTCCTTTCCTTTCCTTTCCTTTTTGTTTGCTTTACTATAACCTTGACAGACATTGTAGGTGTGAAAAAAAACATATTATAAGCACAGAATTGGAACAACCCTGTTTTTCACAAGCACGCTGAGTAAGGGAGTACACAAGCATTCCTCAGCCCAGCCTTCATCCCATCAAAGATCTGTAACGCCAGGCTTTCCCTCTTCTCTTTTTGTTTTGATAAACTCAAGGTCAGTGGACCAGCACTCATGGATTCCCACACTAGAGTAAGGAACTGGAGCATCGTGCAAATTCCTGATTTAAGTTCCCTAATAGGATAAATGGGGAAAACTATTAGTGATTAAGAAAAATCATGACAGAAACTTCTAAAAAGCCTCTCTTCTCCTTTAATCTACTTAAAGTATTTTGAGCAGGAGCCTTAGCCGTCCCTGTCATTTCACACTGCCCCAGTGGATGCACTGCTGCTGTGGACTGTCACACTCAGCACTGCTGGTTGTGTCACACCACGTTACCCATGTCATCTAGCATGGGCGGGCTGGCACAACAACAGCACAGCACAGCGGCATCAGCTGTGTTCTCTCACAAAAAATATGATATTAATACAATGCAACAAGGAGCAAAGTGTTGGGGAGGGGACTGGAAATGTTTCTTTTTCCTCACTGTTCTTGTTAACACCGTGTGTAATTTTGGAGGTCTGGGAGTAAGTTTTGCTCAGTTAAGGACTGCAGAGTTCCCTGGACCATGCTCTTTGCAGGGCTTATTTGACAGCCTTGAATTTAAAGTTTAAATTAAGAGTCTTGAATTTTGGTTTAAAACGTACAGCTGTTCTGGGGGGCAGCTTAACTTATGGACAAAAGCAATGGAGGATGAAATAGCACCAGGGGAACGGTTCAAAGTATTTACATCTACTGTGAAGTCAAATGGCTCATTTCCAGATCTTGGGCTGTGCAAGAAAGGGGCTGTTTCAGGTAGAGAATAAATTGAGGCATGGCCTGGTCTCTCCTGGAGAAGGACAAGCATCTCAGAGAGCTGTCACTCACACACGACCATGCCAGATCCTGACCTCATGCCATCGTCCCTTCCCAGCCCTTGGCTCCCCAGCGTATCCAACCCTGCAGCTCCACACAGGGCGGGAAGGCACACAGCACTCCGCCACCACTCTCCATCTACCACCAGTATTAATAAACACCCACAAATTGTAATTTCACTTCAAGCATTACCCTATAATTTAACTAACTCAAGTCTTTAAACAATTATATTCAATTACCTTCAGATTTCCATGAAATCAGAAAGCATTCAGGGTAAGTGAGAAAGGAAATTAAATATCCCAAAACAGCCAAAATGTGTGCAGCCCTACCTGGTATTTGAGCCTGGGGGGGAAGCTTGGAGCACTTCTTTCTGCCACCAGCAAACGCCTGGCTGCAGGAGTGACATTCAGCCCATCAGTCATCCCCGCACAAGAGGCATCAGCGGGTCTTTCAGGGCAGCTGCCCGCCCGGGTTATGCCCTGTATGCAATATTTCCCTTTCTTTATTAGGCGTTTCAGCTTAACAAGGTTTTTACCTACAAATCTTCCTGGGTGCTGAATCAATCTCCTGACACCCACCCTGACCCTATCCAAACCCCCCATGCTTGTGTAGATACAGTTGGTTAAGTTATGATGGGATCCAGTTTAAGGGAATGAATTTAAACAATTACCTTAATTACAAGAGTGGTATCATCTTTCAAGGAAGCGGGTCTCCAGGGAGGACAGCTGCTGAGAAGTCATTTAGACATGTGAACCTGTGAATAAAGTGGAGAGAAGGGCTGTGACTCCAGCCCTGGCTGCCACCACTCCCCATTCGCACCCCACCTCCATCCCACATGCCCAGTGGCAGAGGCAAGGTGGAATAGCAGCAAGCAAGAAATGCCCAGCCTGCTGGGACTCCACAGCACCCACCAGTCCCCCCCTACCCAGCCCAGACCTGGAGGTCACCTTTCACTTTGGCACACTGCTAGATTTGAGTAAAGCCACAGAGCGTTACTGATGCGCTCCAGCAATCTGCTCAGGAGGCTGAGCTGGAAATTAAAGCCACGCTTCAGGCAATGGGAAACTCCCAAATCAAAGCTTGGCAGCAGCCTGGAAGGGCAAGAGGTGATAGGGCAGAGTTCCCAGCCTGTTCAGACTTCCACCCAGCCCAGCCTGCACCCCTGGCACCCCGCAGCCTCCTTTAGCTCTGGGACAGGCTCCAGACCGGCTCTGCCTCCTCCATCCCCTGGTGCAGCAGTCCTTGCAAGGTCACCCTGCCACCTCCCCACCCCACTCACTGCTCGCTTAAGGACATGATTATTTCCTAAATCACTAAACATCAGGAGCGGCTTTGTAATTTGCTTTGTTCTTTATTACATTTATTGATTTTAAAATATTTTAACGGCTCATTTATTACTGTGTTAAAGAGCTCAGAAAGGCAATAAAGTCACGCAGCATCCTTAGCGAGGAAAGAAATAACCCTTTGGGGCTGCAGAAATCATTCCTTCCCCCTTCCCTTCTGACCTCCTTTCAAGAAAAAAAATCCAAGAGCAACTGCACCCAAAAGGCTGAGTGCTTGGGCAAAATCTCCTGCACCCAAAGAGGGCAGGTAGGATGAAGTACAATAAATCGTAGCCAAAACTCTGGAACACCAAAGCAACCTGTAGCAGCTAAGAAACAAAGAAACCTTATTCATCCCTCTCGGTTAAGATGCTTGACACACGTGATCATTTTCTATGTGTTAGTTTATACAACCGAGGTGACCGGCCATGACCACCTCTGACTGTCCAGCACCAGCAGTGATGCTAAAACAGTGATGCGCATCCAGGTCCAGCGCAAGGAGGTTGCATCGATGCAAGTTGGGGTGTAACACACTAACTTACTTATCTACAACTGCTTTCTGATGTGACTCCTTGAGACTCAGTGCATGGCAATCTGCTGGGGCAGAGCGGAAACAGCTGGGCTTCTGCTCACCCCAGTGAACCCAGCATCTGCTCCGGCTGCACGGTGCTGCCCTGGTGCAGTATTCGCATCCCTCAGAGAGGTGGCTCTGGTGCTACAAAGGGAAAAGCTGTGGGGTGTAGGAGAAGGAGCCCCACTCTCCCTTCCATCCCCTGACCCCACTTCCAGCCTTGTATATGTCACCCTGTGGGATAACAGCCTCACCATTCAGCACTTGGGTGCAGCTGGAGGCTTCACCCCTGCTGTCAGCAACCTGGCAAACAATCCTGTGAAGGGGAAGAAGCAGCAGAGGGATGGTCCCACAGGGACACAATGCCAGCCTTGGGCCTCTGCGTTGGCAAATGTTGCTCCCACTGGCTCCCAAATTAGTGTCTCTGGAGGCTTTTCCAATGAGAACAGACACACCACTGTGGCATGACATGGCCCAGCATCTTTGTTCAGTGCTAACTCAGCAGATGATGAGCAGAGGGGCAAGTTCCAGAGGGACTTGTTCCAGAGAAGCTTGCTGAGATGGATGGCAATTGCCACATCTCGTTCCATGAAAAGATGCAGGAAGAGTCAGGATTAGCTTTTTGCATGACTTTCTGCTGCTATTTACCTGAGAAGTGCCTGACAAAGGTGAAAGGCTGAATTAGAAACTCCTCTCTGAGTGCGCACCAGAACTGTGAGACAACACACTGAAACATTAGCTTTTTCTTGTAAGGATGACAATGATACACAATGAAAGGGTTTTCATGCAGCCAGTACATTGTCCACGCACACAGGTACTGCAACTGCCACCAGGCATAACCAGCACCATGCTCCCCTCAGGTTGTTTGGGGTCAGACCCTGGGGTGACCTTGCAGCAGACACAGCCCATTTCCCCCCCATGCCCAGAGCACAGGCTATGGCACAAAAGGTACTTTCACCTTAGAAATAAAAGGAATCTGTCTAGTACAATAACAAATTCAATGAACAGCTCAATAAAATCACTGTGGCAGCAATCCCAGCATTTCTTATTTTGAGCATCTTTCTCAAACAACTTGGCTCAAGCAGCCTAACCTCCTGCACTAGAGATAACTGGGTCTGAGCAGTAAGTAAAAGAAATCCTCCAGGTGAGGGTTTTTGTTCCTTGGATTACTCTGCTGCTTTTGCAGTCACTTCTATCCCAGGGCCTCCCATGGCACTTCACCGATTAAACACCTACAGCCAGCAGAAGCCAGCAGCTCTCTGCTTGGCAGCAGGAGAACCCAGCCAGCAAACCCCATTCCTGCTCGAGGTAACACTGGATTTTGTTAATGGGCCCCCATTCAGCACACGGGCGATGCAGGTGCCCATGGTTTGCTTCCCTGTGTGCTTGGCCCTGCCGTGCAGACGCAAAGCCTGAGCTGCTGGGGTTGCTGCACGGCACCGTAAGAAGAGAAGCGATGGAGAGCTGTTTGGCAGAGGAGAGCATCAAGCGGGGCTCTTCTCCCTCCCCTGCAGCCACAGCGCATGCTGAGCCCCTCAGGCCAGGGCAGGATCACACCCTCTCTGGCTTCCCTCTCTCCTTCCTCAGGCCTGGAAAACTACTCTGGCACTAGGAAAGCAGATGTTATTCTGCTTTTTGTTATTCCCACCCTGAAAAATATGGTGCTCCTGAGAGCGTGCTAGCACAGAAGTCCTGGAGGACATAGTGCTGAAGGTGCTAGGTGGTGATAATAGCTGACACATACCATGCCTGGGGGGTTGAAGGCCAAGGAAGCCATTCCCAGCTAGGGATTCAGTTCCAGAAATCTGGTCTCAAAACACTAATGCCTGCAGCAAGGAGGAAACTCTGCTTCCACGGCAGGTCCTCCCCAGCAGCCCCTGCACAGCCGTGTCACACTGAAAGCCTCTCTGCCCCAGGCTGAACACTTGCTCGGACACCAGAAAGAGGGGGAAGATGAGGTGCGATGGTGCCATCTCCTGACTCCTGCCAGAGAAGCGCTGCATCTCACTAGCTGGGATGGGTGGGCTCAGGTGCCAACCTCAAGCAGAACTCATCAGAGAGGAGGCCATTAATAGCAATCTCATATAATAAAATGTTATACAAATGTCCAAGCCCAGTAGATTTCACTTTTCTCCGCAGCTAAAAGAGCAGTAAAGATATATGTCTCTTTATAGGCTGTGTTTGCATACTCCTGTTCCTTAATTCAATAGAAAAACCAGAATCAGTTGCTACCAAATTCACTGTAATTATCTCTTTTTTTCTCTTGGCAAGTGCTATTTTTAGTCAATACACATGCATAGCCATACTATAGCATAGCTGTTTTTGATATTACACATGCCAGCGCAGTGTATGGATTTTAATGAGCCAGGGAGTTGGATAGCCATCAGCAGCCAGGAGCTGTGTCTTGTTTGCATACACACTCAGCTGAGAAACTTCCCCACACAGCATCTGTTTGTACAGCCAAGGAGTGGCAGACCCTCCCCGGCAGCCAAACCGTTCAGAGCCAAGGGAACCAAGGGCTCACATGCCATGGCTTTTCACTTGGGGTACAGAAGGGGGGCCTGGATGGAAGAGGGCACTTCAGTGACGAGCATGGATTTAGGAACTTCTCAAAAACCCGATGGATGGGCACATGCAACAGGCGACCCTCCTCTGTCAGCATGTCAAAATGCCATGTCCAACACTGGCTGTAAGGGCCAGATTCTGCCCAGGGTACACCAAGCATATCCCCAAGCTGGAGGCAATAGAGACCTTTCTTCATAAACACTTTAGAGGTCAGTGTCGGCTGTGAGAGATCCAGGGAGCCCCAGCACGCTGATGATGAGTGTGATGCCCACAAGCAGACCCAGGGAGCAGGGCTGTCCTGTCACTGGAGCGCGATCCAGCTGCACAGCCACCCAGGCAGCAGGGGTGCCTAGGCACACGTTCACCTCGCTAACAACACTGACACCAGCTACATCTTTTGGCCATACACCATTTTTCCCTATAAAAATAAAATTCTAGCAGAGATAGAAATCTATCAAAGCTTCATCATTCAGTCAGCTTCTGAGAATGATCTGTGTCTGGATTTTATTGTACCGGGAGGTGGGGGAAGTACTTTAGTTTAGTCCCAAAGTCACACGAAATCCAGAATCCCAGGGCAGGTTCTGTTGTCTTTCATCCACATGTAAGTCTGCAGAGAGTTGTTGGATCCTGCCACAGATGAGCAATTAGTTGAGCTAGCAAAGGAGGTTTAAACTTTGCAAGTGGCCTCTGCTGTATGCCAGAGATGGGACAAATTTTCTATCCAGCCGTGGAATAGCTGCCAACAGAAAAAAGTTAAAAACACACAACAGAACCAAAATGTGCTTCCCAGTCATTATCTGAGGTAGCTGATTAATTGCTCACACGTTTAAACTTCAGAAATCATATAACCTCCCTAATTTTAGCGGTGATGTTTTTGAAATAAAAGGCTCAGTTTTAGGCTTTCCCTTATATTTTCCCTCCTCTGCTATTTTGACTCTTCCATCATTTTTGAGGCTGGCATGATGAGCATGCCAAAAAGCCTTGCCTGTATCTAACAAGCTGAGTTATTTTGTGTAAGCCTAGCCTACAACCTCACACCTACAGAGGCCAGGATTACAAAGGCTGTTGTCAGCCTCCGCGTTGGTGTCATTGCAATATTTAACGCTGAGCACTTACATAGAGATTGAAAGCAGTGTGGTGATTAATCGCTGTCAGTCCTGTGTGTCTCCCAGGTTCACATTTGACCGAAAGGGCCATGCTTCCCTTTTAAGCGATGTTGGGGTTTGAACAATATTGCTCTATTTTTTGTTTTAATTGGCTTTTAGCAGCAAGCACGGAAAATGCTGCAATGGGCAGAGCTGGCAGGGCAGCTCGTGCTGACCCATGGCTGCTGCCTGGCACTGATGCTCTGGTGACATCTTGCAGGCATCACTCAAGGCATCTCCATCAACAGCCTTTCGGAATAAAAGGTCAGAGGCACTGAGACTGCAAGGAGGCAATGAATTGGACAAACTAAGTTACTTTCATTCTGATTATTTCTCTTTTAAGCCTTCTGCTTCTACTGAGCTCATAATGAAGATGGTCTCCCTGGCCTCACCATCCATCCCTCTCTTACCTTTAATGTTGGTCTTGTTCATTACTTCCACAGCGCTCACTGCAGCACCATCTGTTACGGTGTGCCTGGCAGAGTCAGCTCTGGTGCACTGCAGAGAGGACATCATCACACAAGGAGCATCACCCAGCCACCCCCCAACAACACCCTCTTTCCAAAAGAGACAATCCTTCAGGTGAGGGGGGCCATCGTCCTGACTTTCATGGCTACCAGGCAACAGTGCCAACAGTACAAGAGGTTCTCCACTCACCCAAAACAGCCCACCCTCCCTCCACTGGGAATCAGGGGCAGAGGGCCTCAGGAAGAGAGGGGTGCATAGGGAGGAGAAGGGTGGGGGATAAGTAGGTGACATGGAACACTTGCACCCCATTGCCTGATCACCTCTGAGTCTTACAAGCTTGCTAAGAGATGGACAGTTTTTGCTAAGAAATGAAGAGCTTGTGTATAGAAGTCTCCATATTTTAAATCACCAGTAAGTATTAGAGTACATACTATATATTAAACATGAATTTGAATGTAAAATATAATGGGGCAGCTTTTCATCCTCTGAATGAACTGTTCAGTCCTAACAGCAACGAAGGAGGGAAGAAAAAGGATCAAATACACCTAACAAATCTACATCAGGAGGGAACCATAAAAAGATACAACCAAGATAAAACCTTATGTGAGGAAGTTAACTGCAAAGAGTAAATCCTCATAACTTTAAGAAGAAGTACCTGTACACAGCAGACTCTTCTGCCATATGATGTGTAACAGAAGCTAATAATGTACAGGAGGTTGCTAAAATTGCCTCATCCATGCCCCGCACAGCACCAAGAGAGCAACAGGCTCTCCTGCATTGGAATTCATTTGGAGGGACCTGCACAGCTGGGCAACATGGGTAGACCAGCAGCTGGGTGCAAAATGAAACAAGGACTATCACATTTCATCTGCTCATTTCAAGTGACCAAAGTGATTGTCACCTGGGCCTCCAAATCTTGCCACCCTGTCATGGACAGTGTCTATTTTACAGCCATTATAATCTAATCTCAGCTAATGTGATTTACACATAGTAATTAATGGAGCTTCAGCTGTAAGGAAATTGGTCATTCAATTTGAGTTTAATTTACTGCACACGCATACATTAGGAAGCACAAATTCCATAGCTGTCATCTGGGCGCAGAGAAAGGGTTGTGTGCAGGGAAGGAAAAACTAGAACACCTAATAAGCAATATACCACTGTCCTTCCACACCTCCTGCTCCCAAAGCATCTCCTCAATGGGAGGATGGCACGCAAATAAGTCTGGCCATCTCAGTATGGATGTTTGGAGATATGAAGTCAAAGCTCCTGCTGTCATTGCTATCCCATTTCCTAACTGCAGGAAGCATCAGCCTGGCATATTGGTATGTATGGCCTCATGATCCCCCCATATGTTTGGGTGTATATCCATCAGAGAGAGCAGGGAGGTTTGATGGGGTACAAAGCCTGCAAAAGATGCCGTATCTGTGGCATACAGATGAACAACTCCAGCGATGGAAAACCATGCCTAAAAGCCAGGACAACCGTTCACAGCAAGGACAGTGTTTCATTTTCAGTTACCTTAAGTTAAAGGTGGCCTCATACCAGCCTAGCCTTTGGAGCATCTAATAACCATGGTCAAGCAAAGCCAAAAACAACACCTGGATGATCCACACTGCCCTGTGTAGGACCAGGAATGCTCTGCTGGCATTGGGGCTCTCCCAGCCCAAGGACTACTCCACACAAGATACCCACAAGATGTCCAGCTTTTCTAGGGTTTCTCCCCTGAATGCCTCCAGCTTTATGCCATGAAGCAGCTAGCTATGCTGCCTGCACAAAAAGGAAATCACTCACACCTTAAAGCTGGATGAATTAAAAACACTCACTCAAGGTGGTCTGTGCAGTCTTACTGCCATTAAATTCCTCATATGCAACATAACTGTAAAGCTTAACCTGCTAAATTGTTAGAGCATATACATGGAAGGCTTATACACAGTGAAAGGCTGAAAATGCTTCCTGAATCAGCACACATTTGAAATTAAATTCTAAGTAGAGTGTATGCAATTTGCCTTTAAAAATATTATTGTTAGCTTTACAATCTATTGTGCTTATTGGATGCATTAACAGTTACATTGGTTAATAATAGTTATTAAAAGTTATTAATAGTTACATTGCCGGTAACTGTCCTGTTATTTAACTGAATGATAAATATAAACAACCTTGGCAGAAAATTATTTCTACCAACAAAATAGTATTTGTGTGGACATTTTAATTCACCAAACTTGCAAATTGCATCTTAACACAAAACACTGACGCAAAAGAGATTAAGTGCAAGCCACGAACATCACCCAGATGCGTAGTGTATACAAATTTGGTCCCATCCAGAGTCCAGTGCTGAACACGAGTCACCCAAAGTTCTCTCTTTGATTTGCTCCCCTACTTGCTACAGCCCCGACACAGCACAGCCAGCTAAGCACCAGCTTACCTGGCTGAATAGAAATGAGTTCAAGCACATGCTCAAACTTTAACCCACACCCAGGTGCTCTGCCAAATCTTCAACAAACCCTAAGAAAAGAGAATGCAGATCTTAAAGAAGATACCAACAGGGGCATTTTTGAATGTGTCTCTGAACAGAACGCAGAACTCATGTGACCACAAGGCACCCCAGGTACCCTGTGAATCAGCTCTTTGAGGTATGGGTATCCTCATGGTAGACTCACCTAACACATTTCAGTTGGCAAAGCTTAAAATACAGCTGAGTCAGATATACTTCCACAGTATCCATTGTATGCAAATACTTTTCCAAAAACTAATGCAAAGCGACATTTAAGGCTCAAAAGGGACTCATTAACACCCCAATTCCTGACACAAATGGAAGCTCTGCCTCTCTTTCTCTGCCACGTTTTTATTTTAAAATAAATAAAAATAATAATAATTGAAATAATGTGGTTCCTTCCGCAGTTTTAGAATGAAGAATCAGCAAGGAGTTTGGGGGGAACAAAAACCCCAGAGATATAAAAATAGGGGTATGCATAAAAATAGAGGCATAAAAATAGGGGTATGCGCACATGAAAACACAGACATAAAAATAAGGGTATGCATATGTAACTGTACAGTTTCTTTAAAAGAAAATAATTGGATAAAAGAAACCTCCGTTTGTGCCTTCCCCCCTCCAGAAAGGCGGAAATCAAAACCAAGCCTACCGCTCAAAAGCACACTAGGTATCCCCTGGAAGACTCCTGAAGAAATCCATGCCCCTGCTTCCCCCTGCTGGAGTGCGGCCTGGAACTGCACCCGGCCACTGGAAAAAGTCGCCTGCTCTTCCTCTACAGCTGAAGGGGTTTCCTCACTTACAAGACATGTGCGATTTACAGAGGGTTTACCAGGTTTTTGCACAAGAGTAACTTTTAGTCAGCCAGCATCAGACTAGGAAAAACGTGACATTTCCTTTGATATTAATCAAGCGCTGTCAAGATTTGGGGGCAGGGAGAGGGGAGGCACGGAAGGTTAAATCATTTTACACAAAGAAAATGCCATGTTTATAACTCATTTCTTTTGCCTATGCGCATCTACTTCAAATTTATCCCATATTTCAACAAGCAGTGTCTATCTGCCCTAAATGTAATTCATGGTCCTTCCCTCTACTAATCACAAGTTATGGCATCCCATATCCGTGCACAAGCTGGGCCAGAAGGAGCCAGTTGCGCTGCATATTCTAGTCAATTCCCATTTTTTTCCCCCTTGGAAGTCGCTTCTGCAGGCCCTGAAAGCATTTGCAGCATCCCTGCTTGAGTGGACAGCCCGGCTGTGCATGAGCCTACTCTGACCTAGAGCAAGAGACTACAAAAATGAATGTGAGAGCAAAAGTGCAGAAATAAACTTAGTCACACTGAAATGATACTAACTGCTTCCAAATTATGCTTGGGCTGCTATTAAACACAGCATGCAGCAGCAAAGCAGTTTTTCTTTCCAGAACTTCTTACTCTTCACTTACTAGTCCAGAGTTTCAGAAGAGTCAGGTGTAAAATTGGCTGAATACATTCCTAAGCGCCATCAAAAAACAAGGCTTATACAACAGTGAGTGCAAAATGCTGCTTCTTCCTGGGAAGTTTTACTCATCCTAGTAACTGCTGTTCAAGAGAGAGTTAGTCGATCTTCAAATGGCAATTCAAATTGTTATTAAAAAATGGTTATTAATAGACACACCACACAATAGACCAACCAGCAATTCAATAACGCAGAAACACTCGAAAGAGTTGTGCATCTGCAACTGGTGGTTTTAATTGCGTGAAGCTCTTAAATACCTCCCCAGCCACATTTCTGCATGTCTTGGAAGGTGCTGTATAATGATGCACAACTATACAGCTGATATTTCTAAGAGAGAAAGTATCAGTATGCCTTCCTCTCATAATGAAGATCTCCAATACCACTGCAATTCTTCTCCTCACAGCTTCTATTAAGTTACGTTGCCTGCACAGGAGAGCCACATTTGAAGAAGTATTAGATTTAGCCTTTGTCAGCTCAATAGAATTATCCTTGGTTTGCAGACATGCAGTGCAATCCCAGCTGTCAGCTCCGATCCTCATGAATACTTCAGTGTTCAGACCAGGGACACGATTCTTCTTTTTCTTTATTATTTTTTTTTTTAATCACTTCTGTGCATTCACATCTTGCAAGTATAGTAAAATGTAGGGATCAGTAATGAGAACACTACCCTCCAACCCCTCAATGCTCTTAACAATTACACCTCCTAGCCATAACCCTTTCCCAACTTTTAGCAACAGCAGAAATTCACTATGAATTGTTCTGGCAGAACAATCTAAGTTTGGCATTCATATTGCCTACTCGATAGTAAGGAGTCTGGTGACTCTTCAAGCATTTCTCTCACTAGTGCAGTACCTGGCTTGAAAGCCTGCTGAATGCAACTAGTGCTTTTTTATTGTTGTTTTTCTACTGTATTTTGCAAATAAAAACTGGAAGTAAAAGGCATCAAGCGTACAAGCCATTTAATTTAACCTAGTCTTCATTCTTCAGTTTGAACACCTGACACTGCTTACACTTTACAAGGTTTTTCCTGCCCAATATGCACTTCAGAAGTACTTTGAAAGATACCATAATCTCATTTAGAACATTTTCAAATTTTATTTGCAACTATTGCAATTACAAAGAATATAACAATGTAAATTTGCATTTAAAGTGACAACCCTTTCTGATAAACAAGGTCACAAAATTCGTGTGCACCCATTCTGACTTTGGGCAATCTTCATAGGATGGAAATTTTCCTGCATGGCAATTTGTCACATTTTACAGCATTGCTTTTTCATAGGAACAGAAATACATCTGTTCCTACTTGCAGAACACTCATGTGTATTTCTGAAATATAGAAATATAGCTATTAATCAATTCATTTGTTTTACTGAGACAAAAAAAGAAGAAACCATCCCTGGCTTTTGTCAAGTCATACAATACACTAAAAGCCCTGATTTCTCCTCCCTGAATTTATTCCCTAATTAGACTCGGTTTGGTTTTTTCTTCAAACAGGACTACAGATAGAATCACTGTCTTTTTAACAGCCCTGCAGGAGACTGAGGTGAAAAAAGAAAAACAAACCTCAAGGAGATGCACACTATTACAAACGCAGCCACCAAATCGTCCAGTTTATTGATGGGAATTCAAAATCGATACAAAACATGCCCTCTTTGCATGTTCTATTTTACCCTTAAAATGTTTCCAACAGTGTCAGGTAGATTAAGAATATACTTTGGCCTTTAGGATGTACCTTCTACAAAGGCATTACACAAAAGCCACTAATTTATGTAACAGGTGATCCCAAAATTGTTTTCAGACATTTTGTTTATCAAAAGACTCAGATCTGCTGCTGATCTGATGAAATAAAGGCTTAAAAATGTTTTAAGCCATTAGTAACTATTCTACAGCAGAGTCACGAAAGTGTATGATTTCCATTAGAATCTTGGGCATAAAAAGGCAACAGTCCTAAAAAAAGCAGCCCTCCAGAATACATGGAATGTGGCAATGGGTATGATGCCAATTTATAATGATCAAGTTAAGTAAAACAGATTTTTAAAGCTATGAATGATGGGAGCAGTATCACAGCAAAATATTTAATGAATACCACAGAACCAATCAACTTGGAAAGTTGAGCAGATGTTGTTTCAATCAACAGAGATTTGTCATGTCAAATATACCAAAACGTTTTCTAAAATAAATTCCTAATGCAGAAAAATGGATTTAAAGTTTGCTTCTAGCTAAGAGTACCTTTTATTTATATTGGACCCTAAACTGATCAGACAATACATAGCCCACACTTTTGGACATTTATAATAAAAAAGCTTTTATTTTCAATTGAAACAAATGCACTGTCCTGCACTTGAAGGCTATAATGAGCCATAGACATATTCCAAGGTGTATCAATGGCAACAGATTTGTTTCACCTCCACTGAGAAGTTACATAATGCACTCTTAATTGGTAAAGAAAAATTAAATTCAGCCTTCTCGAGGCTTCTGTACTGTGTTTCTTGGTTATTGTACAAGTTCCACAGTCAGACCAAGAGTTTGCAGTGTGTGCAGATACTGTAGTCAATCAATAGTATTGTTTAATCATCGTCTTCCTCCTCTTCCTCTTCCTCCTCAAAACTATCTTCAAAGCCCTCACTGTCTTCCTGGTCCTCATCACCTTCTATTGCTGTATCCCATTGTGGATGATTTTCTGGCACTGGTTTTGCTTCATGAACTTCCAGCTGTAATTGGATAAAGAAGAAAAGAAGGAAAAAAAGGGTTACAGACAATACAGACCAATTTGGGAAAATAAACAAACAAACAAACCAAAACAAATGACACACCACACAAAATTTACAGTTTTAAAAACAAAGCAACACCCTAAAACCCAAAACAAAACCAACAACAGCTTCCAGAAAGAAGGCACACCAGATTTTTCTCATTAACTGAATGTATCTAGGACGAAGGGCAGGGAAATGGTATTGCAGACCTCAAAGTATAGAGCCAGAACCAACCATACTGCAGAAAATTATTAAACATGAGAAAATGTCTATTAAAATACGTAGGCACTGGAAAGCGTCACAAACATTAGTCCCATTTAATCCATTGCAACATTGTCACTACTGGCATCAGTCAGAAATGGCTTATAAGTCTCCTCTTGAAACTGTTTTAAAAGTAGGACAGCTTGAATTCTTAAAGGTTAACAGGACTTTGGGGGTTTCAATAGTTCTATGAAGTAGCTTCCAATATGATACAAATATATAACACATTTAAACATCACCTTCAATGGTTTTATCTGGTCCAATCCCATATATGAATCTGATCTTAAATAAACTGTGTACTGATAGTTGCCAGGCTTGCCTGGTGCTGGGAACTTGAGCTCTACCTACAAAACAGAATTTACACAGTAAGTTCTTGCTGCTTTCAATCAACACATTAGAACAAGTACCCAAGTACTGTAACGAGCAATAAATGATACTACAGAATGATCTTTTTTTTATATATAAAGTTTGTTTCTTGCAAGTGACACTTCTCTGAAAACCTCTGCATAATAAAATACCTGCAGAAAAGAGAATACCCAAGTACAATACATTCCATGAAAGCTGAATAATCAGAGTCACATTTTTTTTCTGAATGAGACCAAGATTCTACATTAAGTACACAATTTCACCCTGCTGCATGCTTCCTTAATCTCAAAAACTCAAACAGGTTAAAACATTTAGTCTGCTGAAAGTATTAGCTTAACTCTACTGCTATTTGAAACTGAACATAAAACCTAGTTTGAAAGAACAAAATACACCAAATCTCCATTTTTCAGAAAAGCAAAGAACACAGCCAAAGGTTACAGTCTCAGAAAGGTTCAACATGAGCCGAGGCTAATTAATTTGTCAGAGTCTCTGCTTTACAGAAAAAGAACACTTAATATTCCTCACAATTTAAATAACTTTCAGAATGATCATTGTGTACTAATACTGGTTTTCATCAACTTTTTATATGAGGAGAAAAACAACCCCCATGTACTCTGCAAAGAAATTTGGAAGTCTTAAATTATTTTTCCTTTCTCCACTACCAATTTTCACAGTTAAAAGGCTCTCCTCTGCCCTAATCAGGAGAGTAAAATTTGTTTTCCATCTTGAGATAAATATAAAAAAAGCAGCTAAATGTATTTGCATACCATAAGACACTTCAGTACATTTTTGTAATACCCCAAACAAAAAATTTTTAAAGTACTTTACCTCTTCTTTATCTTTTAGTGTACAAACGTGATATGGCATACATATTAGCATCTGCTCCTTCCGATCTGCAATATAGAGCCACCACCATTCTTGTTTTTCCTTTTACAAAAGAAGAAAAAACCCAAAGAGGATTATTGAAGCCTCATAAAATGATGCCCTTACACTCTGTAACAAGCAATTGTGATTCACTGGTCCTTACAATACATACAGAAAGGAAGTGGTTTGTGTTTGCTAGTTTGGTTTTTTTGAACTCTTGGATGGATATGAACGAACTATATAGTATATAGTGCACACTGAAAGCGAACAGGTTACCACAAGTAACTGTTGCAAGTGCCCATTCCTTCACCTCCTTTTGTTTAAAAAAGAATAAATAGTGGAGGGGGATGGAGAGAAGATTACTTCATATTTATGAAGTGTTTTATTAGGTAGGTTATAGTCATAACAGAATAAGCTTACCCTTAGGGGAAAAAAGGGGAAAACCCCATACCTTTTAGACAACCCAAATACTAGACTACTGAACTGTTTTCCAACACAGTTTTACCCACCCTGATGGTCTTGTAACTGAGCACGATTATAACAGACTAGAGCCCTGAAGTGTGCGTCTTATGACAGTTACAGGTCAAGCTCTAAACCAGGAGGCCAACTTATATACATATATATACACACACACCACCACCAATCAGGTAACTGCTTCAGTGCCACCTGGAAGTGGTTGTTTTGTTTCATTTTTAATCTAACAGAATTATAAAGAACTGAATGAAAGATTACAGTGGACTTTAACAACACTACTAAGCCCCTTCCCTTCCAAATTCTACAGGTGAGACGCAAATGCTGCTAATATGTAGAATTCGAAGAATTTTTGTCTCTAATGAAAAAGAGTCAAAAGTTCAGTAGTTTTGGCGAGGGGTTTTTTTTTTGGGGGGGAGGGAGATAATAGGGGGGAGCACTCGTGTAGAAAATTTTTTCGGTTTTAACACTTAAGAAGCCAGTGTCTGGTGATCTGAAAATTAAATAATGCAGGCTGAAAAACTACAAAAGCTAAATTAACTTCTTTTCTCTTTGGAAGTGACTAATTGTTATGCCAGTAATAATTATCATCATCTCACTGAAATATTCAACTAGGAAACTGCAGATTTACAACAGCAAGACACTCAAACCAGCAAATCAACACACCCAACCAGAACACCCTGGTTAGCACTGTTGAGTCCAGGAGCAAAGGACTGTAAAATTAACTCAATATATTAATGCCCATTTTACGATGTCTAAAGTAAAAGCATCTGCACCACAGTAAAGCAACAGCATTTCTTCACATATTTAAGAACAGGCACTGAGAACAGGACAAAACCCAATTCACATAGTATTTAAGACCTGAATTTGTAGAATTACAAGAAGTGAGCTATTCCAAGTGATTTTCTTTATGAAGAAAATGTCCCATATGATTACAAGGCATAAGTTATTTTATCTGTAAGTTTCAACAATAAATATACTGTCAATCTGCATGACAGCTGTAGCAAAAAAGGATCTTATGCAGTTGAAGTGTTTATTTCCCAGCCAAGGTGCCCTCTAGGAATAGAGGGATGAAGAGTGTAAACAGTGCAGATGAACAAGAGCTACAGAAGACAGATCCATTACAGAAATGGCTACTCGCCACTTTGGGCCTATAAGGACTCTGACTATACAAAAAAGGGATCTGCATTTGTATCAATAGGGTTTTGATGTTACCAAAACACTGTGCTGACTTGTACATTGTGTATGTTGCCATCATTCCCAGTGGCAAAGAAATTCTTATATTTTTAAGAACAAAGATCAAAACTGTCAACTGGATTTTCACAAAAACTGGTAAAAGTAACAGCCAAGGGAGAAAAGAAATACCAGAACAAATTACATTCATTGATACAATGCTCAAAGGAATCTATAGAGTAAACACTTTTGAAGTAAAGCTCATGACCCTAGAGTGTCACTGCTTTTTTATAGAAAGGACAACTGTGCAAGAGTGTCATTTTCCTTCCTCTTATTGGGTGGAATTTAAAGTTTATGCCTGTGAGAATCTGGCAAGCTAACAGGCAAGTGGGCAAAATGCCCTTTAACAGATGGGTGCAAGGTTTGGCATGCCAGGAAACCAGCATGTTCATAAAATTGGAACACCAGGGCCAGTTTCTACCTAAAAATGTCAAAACTACAATCTGTGCAGTTTCTGGATCCATGGATGCAGGAGCAGAAGATAATTATTTAGGAACCTGCATAGATTAAAGCTGCATCTCTGGCACAGTAATCAACTGCCCAAAAACTTTTATGAAACTCAGCACTGGTGAGGCCGCATCTCAAATACTGTGTTCAGTTTCTGGGCCCCTCACTACAAGAGTGATACTGAGGTGCTGGAGCAGGTCCAGAGAAGGGCAATAAAGCTGGTAAAGGGTCTGGAGTACAAGTCTTATAAGGAACAGCTGAGAGAACTGGAGAAGAGAAGGCTCAGGTTGGTCTTCTTCCCAAGTGACAAATGATAGGACAAGAGGTAATGCCCTCAAACCGTCTCAGGGGAGATTTAGACTGGATATTAGGAAAAGTTTCTTCACAGAGAGGGTGATCGGGCATTGGCACAGGCTGCCAAGGGAATTGGTGGAATTACTGTCCCTGAAGTGTAGATGAGGCCCTCAGTGACATGGTTTAGTGGTGGACTGGGTAGTCCTGGGGTAAAGGTTGGGATTGATGATCTTAAAAGGTCTTTTCTAACCTAGTCTATGACACAGTGTTAAGGCTATCTCCTGAGAACAAGCATATTAGGCTTAGCTACATTCAAACATCCTTAAATTCTGGAAATACAGAAATTCACACAACTACAACATTTTATCCTTAACTCTGAATCTATGAACTGGCCATGACCACAACAGAATTAGAACTCTAAATCACAGACAAAACCCCAAAACACCCAGAGAGTACAATGGATTTTGTTCTTCAGACACTGCAAATAGACACTATCTGAACATGCTCCAACTGCAGCTACAGCACCAAGTACAGCTGCATTCAGCTTTTAGGACATGAGTGAAAGGAGGTTGGAAAATTTACAACTGCATGAGAGAATACATGTGTATCTTTCAAGCATTCAGTTTAGCCCTAGACTTTTTCTTCAGCACAGTACTGCACTTAGGTTTTATCATAAAACGGATCAGCAGCTTGGTTACACACAGCTGAAGCACCTTTGTATACAGTAAGTATAAGCGAAGACTCCAAAGGAAGCTTCAGTGCAGTAAAAAAGAAATATGAACAGTTAGCACCCCTGTGGCAATGGGCACAGCACATACTCATTGTCTGAACTTAGACTGATGACCAAAGCCAGCTGCTTTCACAGCAAGACAGCATTAAGACTCTGCTGCGTATCTGACATGATCTAAGGCAGACAGAAGAACAGAATGCTGGCACACCTTTTCCTGTTATGCTGGTGTGCTGCTGGAAGCTGTATTGAGAGATGGGAGGGTACCTAACAGTGTCAGGAAAATACAGCATTAAGATTAGCCATTACAAAATTAGGTATCATGAGGCCACAGAGCTCTTAACTAAGGCCTTCAGGAAAACAATTTCTTTGATTTATTTGTATACCTTTTCTGGCTCTGTAGCAACAGGTCTTGCTTCCCACACTTTGTTTTCTAATGACGGCAGAACTACGTAAAACCAGCAGGAACAGTATGATCACAAGCATGGGGATAATGGAGCGTGCTTTGCACATGCAACAAGCTGTACAGGGTATAGACATAAAGAGCCTTAGGGACTGAAAAGAGAGCAAATATACACAGTGTCTTCCTTCTTTCTCATGTTTTCCTATTCTTCTCTGTCTCAGTTGTCTCCTTTAAACCACAAGAGGAAGCACAAGCCTGCATCCCAGCTCTCTGTTACTGGAGATAGCGCTGGAGAGAAGAGATCTTAGATTAGTTCTCTACTCAGACAGCAGGGAAGCAAAGAAGATTACTGGTCTGGAAAGAAATTGTGACCAAATACTCCTTCCTCCTGGTTCCAATCTGGTCACTTCCCAAGGACTTAATTTATTTGTTCAGAACAAAAACCCCAGACTTTGAAAAATCCCATCTTTTTCGAGGTTTTATTGCTGTAATGGGTTTTCAGACACCTATTCTGAACCTGTTTGTGTAAGTAACAACTGATATATCAGAACATACTTTCAACACCAAAGGCTGCTGTAGTGACACCTCAGCCAAACTACTGTGAGTCACCGCTCTCAAATATATCCCTTCATCTGATACTCATCCACACCTGATTTGTATTTTTGAACTCTATAGGACAGACTGCTCCACAACTGGCTTCTGCCACACACTGCACTGTGGTAGAAAGAGAGCTTTTCTAACCCCCTCCATCTTCCACAGTTGCACACTGTGATGCCACCACTGCTGCTGCACTGAGACTTGAAAGTCAATCAGCAAGCTAAAACAACCTGCTCATCCCCAACATAGGTTAACACAGGAGGTATCAGGACCTCCTCCACACAGGCATTTCCAGTTAAAGAGCAAGTAATAATCTACCCTTAACTCCGTATTAAAACCACTGCTGCGCTTTCATGTTCCATAGAAAAAAAAGAGAGAGAACTCTAAAATATTAGATCCCTATATATCTGAAAGGTTTCATTCCGAATTTATCTATATGTAACAGATCAGCAGGAAAAAAAAACCAAAACAAAAAAAATTCCCACAAACTTTAGCATTATTGCCACCAAAAATGAACCTTAAGTTGCATAAAAGTTTGCAAGTCTCTTGGAAATGGATAGAAAGAACATATTACAGGTTTATAAGAAAGTATCTGAAAGAGTTTAAGAGGATATTAAAAATTAAGACTTTTTTTACATTAAGGTTAGCAATTTTTTCAAGTATTAGACTTGTTTAAAAGCCCAGTATTTACAATAAAAATATTAAAAGAGCAATTATTTTGTATTATATTAATTCTCCTGTTTCACAACTGTAATGGTTTCTATTACTGACCTCAGGAAAAAAAAGACTGTAAACAGGATGCGTTATCTTTGACTTTGTTTCAAGAAGGGCTCGTTCCTTTCTCTGTATACTTTGCTGTAATTCTTGCCATTCCTGTCAAAGACAAGTTTAAAGAGTTTACTGTGCACCAGCATCTTTTGCATTAGAGAAAGAAATTTCAGCCCATGGAAATTATATATATATGACAAGTTCTTGGGTTACACTACACATTACAGAAGGGAAGGGCACACAGAGATTAAGTTATACAGTATGACTAAAAGAAAGAAAATAAAAATAAAAATCAAGTGACAGTGAAACTAAAGAGACCATTCATGTAAATATTAGCAAACCCCAAAACAGTGAGGCTTGCATACATTCTTCAAAACTCACTTCTACAGCACTGCCTATAAACACTAGCCACCTGACCTGTAAGTCTTGATTGCAAGCTTGATGACTCCCTTCACATCAGAAGCTTACTCTCATCTTGTATGGGACTTGCAGCTGTCACTCTCAAGTTCTCTACCATAAGACCTATGGTGCAGAAACCACCTACCACCACGATGCCTCATTCTAAATTACAATTACAGTTTTGAATGACTAACCTAACAGTTACTAGAGTTTAGTAAGCAGATACTTACAGCATTCACTATACAGTAAATACAACAGCCACTGCGTGTAAAGAGCAAAGTTCAAAGGAGAGACGTTATCGCACAAAATCTGCAGCAGCTAGTAAACAAATTAAGCCAAAAGAAGCATTAAAATCTTTTCCTGAAGTTAAGCTACTTTTCTCATGCAATTTTTAAGTTTCCTGGCTATGCTGCAAAGACCCTTCACCGCTTGCTCTCAAACACACTTGCAATGATAAGGCTCTTATGCTGGAATGAGGTCTGAAAACCTCTGGAGAACTGATATTACTCCTTCATCTTGGTGTTGCCTAGCCTGAGGGGATGCTAGAGGATTAAAATGCATTTTCTTTCAACCCCAGAGGCAACATTACCCTTCAAGAAAAAGTAAGGCTTACAGCTTCATCATCTTTGTTTTGCTTCTCATCTTGCTCTCTGTCAGAGTCTCTGTCACTTCCATCATCCTTCTCACTTTGAGAGTCCCTGTTTGTTTCTTCTTCTTCAGATTCACTTCCTTTATCAGAGATCTCCTCCTCTTCTTCCTTCGCAACCACTTCCTAATGAGAAAGAAAGGGGGAGGAAGGGGTAGACCAACAAATCTCTGACTTAGTTTGTTTGCATTATTGTAGTACACAGCATTCACAGCACCTGTCTTGAGGTTAAAGCCCTTATTTTCTATTTTGATCTACACTCTTCTTGTGTCACAGAGTGTATATACACTGAAGAATAATTTTTTTCAACTCATGTGTTAAGAGGAGCAGGGAAGCAATTTTCCTTCTCCATGTGGCACCCACAACACAAATAGAAGAAAACAGTATTTGATTCTGGGGTTGCATTTCAAAAAGTCTTAGGAAAATTAGAAGTACCTACAACATAGCTGGAGAAAACACAATGCAGTGGGAGCATAAAGGTACTAAAGCTACTTAATTTATCAGAAGAAAGTCTTATTTCAGTTTTTTCCCTTAAAGTAGAAGGTACAGAACAATTCAGCTCCCAGAAGGCATCATAACAAGAACTAATAAGAAGCGACTACGAAGCCAGACTTCTAAAGTAGTTGGGCACAACTTTCAGCAGACTGATGGAAACATTACTGTGGTGGTTCCCTCATTTTACCAGTAATTTTTAAATGTAAAGAAAAAAGAAAAAATCTATTTTAGGAGATATGCTTTACAAAAGCAAAGATTGAAGTGTGACAGATACAAAAAAAAAATCAGCTTAGGAGTGATAAGGTGAACAAAAGACTTAAATATCAATAAATCTATAAGCTACCCCATTAGCTTGTTTTTGCTTCTGCTGTTTCGGTGGCTGCAATGAAGGTGGCACAGGCTTCTTTTTCAACGGCTTCTTTTTCTTTGATTTTGAAGCTTTCTTGGTTCCTTTATTCTTTTGCTGCCATCCTTTGCTCTTAACTTTGTTGACATCTCCTTGCTGTAGGAAAGCAGTATTTAAAATATTTATTCTGTTCATTAAATTTCAGGCATTCACTGTACTTTAAGCATTTTAAGCTGATATCCAAAGTTAGAAAGCATAGCTCAAGAGACACTTCAGCAGGCATTTCTGGGAAATAAAAAATGCTTGAGAAGCACACAATTAGCAACCCAACATCTGAAAGAAAGTTCTCTATAGCTAGCAAAGGGAACATCCATTTTTCACTTACCCCATCTTCTGCTGGTTGCTCCTCTGCTGCACATATAGACTGCTCCTTTTCAAACACTTCCTGGTTAGAGAAAGATGTGAAAAGTACTAATGCTTCTCTGTACCAAAAGCACAAATTATTATTTTATAGTTGAACTTAATCACCTTAATCAGGTCTAAGGTTTTGCTCATTATGGCAAATTCTTTCATCAGTGACAAACACAACATGGGATTAACAGATCAAAATTAAACCCTATGTTGAACATTTGGTCTGGGATTTTTCCATCACTACCATTATAAAGAAATTCAGTAACATGTCATCTTGTTCCAAAGAATCTACTTGTTTTATAAAGCACAGAAATCCTGTATCACAAAAACAAGCAGTAGTAAAATGCAAATTCTGCTCCAGTTGCCAGAGCATTAAAACCTACAACAGCTGCACTGCTACTCAGGGACACGGGACAACAAATCAAACTAGAAATACGAAACGTTAAGACAAAACACAATGTTAGTATTATGTGGACTAGAACATCTCTATGCAAATGGAATATTTTCATGCATTTCTTTCTTCAAAACATAATATATGCCACTAAAAAAATTCACCATAACAAGCTGTCTTATGTAAAGATACCAAACATGAGACACCACCACAAAAAAAGAAAGCATTCTGTAAAAGGCTAGATCTAGTTTTTAGTTCATGTATCTCAATGTCAGACTGCCAAGAGGAGTTAATGTAGAAAACAAGTGAGTTTTCTATATGCTGTCAGACATTTTAATTAATTTCTAAGTTTAATATGCTCATAATTTGCAGTTTCCTTTATTTTTAAGATCCAGTGTAGTGATACGGTGCTTATA
>JANHGB010024047.1:0-22307 GCA_026283785.1 Coracopsis vasa | reverse complement strand
TGGATATAAGGAAGAAGTTCTTTACTGTAAGGGTGGTGAGACACTGGAATGGGTTGCCCAGGGAAGTTGTGAATGCTTCATCCCTGGCTGTGTTCAAGGCCAGGTTGAAGAGAGCCTTGGGTGACATGGTTTAGTGTGAGGTGTCCTTGCCCATGGAAGGGGGGTTGGAACTAGATGATCTTAAGGTCTTTTCCAACCCTAACTATTCTACGATTCTATGATCTTCTGATTCATTGCAAATATTGCGACAGTGTTATTCATCACCACAAAGTTGAAATCAGGTAAAATAAGGGTCAAAATGGCTTGAGTAATGAAGACTATCACTCTCTGATAAAAACATGCTAAACCACCTTTTGGAGGTTTGAGCAACACTAAGTCAGTAATGACATCAAAAAGAGTAGCTCAAGTGCAAATTAAATGTATCTCTCAGTGACTGCATCTATGCTTATTTTTAGAGTGTGTTATGCAGACAAAGATTTAATTATATGTAACTGAGTTGTAACTAAAGCATGAAATTAAATACAGCCCAGCTGACAAAATTATTGAGGAGTTACTTGTCTTCAGGTTGTTCTCTCCTTGGTGAAGGGAGGTTACCACAGATTTGGTCTCTACCACCAGATGCCTCCACTCCAAAAAGCCGTGTTGTCAGTACTGATGCTATTTCAGCAGCTATTGCACAGGTTCTACTGATCTGGTATGTGATTCTCCTTCCACTATCTGGAAGCAGCTGCCAGTGATGGTATCAAGAATTTTGGACTTGGCAGTGCTGGCTGATACATGCAGCAAGATAAAGCAGTGCTTGGACCAAACTTGACCCATTGTGGCAAGTAGCCTTGATTTTTTCAATAGTGAGCAGAGAAGGGCTGGTGGCAAAGTTGCCCTGAAAATTGCAGGTTGCTAAAGCCAGTAGAGATGGAGGGTGGGAGGTGGCTGTATCTGCACCCAAGCACACAAATCTGGGGTCACCTGTCTGACAACATGCTGGAGGACATAAGATTTCCATACAATGATCTGGTCTGGTATGTTCTGGCCTAATTTAAGGAAAAGAACTGGAGAACTACTTGTTGGGCTCAGTCATTCACACTTCTCACAATTCACACATGGCAAGCATGCAGGCGCTGCTCTGAAAAGTCTAGTCTCTAAGAAATCGGAGATTTATAGGAACATTCTGAGAAAGCTGGGTAAAAATGACTTGCAGAAAAGACAAGTTCTTACATTATCATTCACTGGTAAAGGAGCTCATTTATCAGCATCAGATGAGAGAAAGCTTATGGAATATCTCTGCCCCTGGAGAGTACCAAACTGGATAGGGCATGGGAGGCTGGGTTTAGTCCTCTTCCCTAGCCAAGAACAGCAACAAAGAATTATTAGGTACTTTCAGTGATTTATCAGCCACTTGTGTTCCCAGATAAGCTAACCTGTTTGCAGTCCAGCAAGTCTGGTGCTTTGCATCAACTTGTTTCCCCTCGCACAGCCAAGATAATGAGATCTTGGACCTTCTAAATGAATCGAGATTTCAATGAAAGTTTAGAGGGCAGCAAAATGCTTTCATAGGCAAATGCCTAATTTGCATTTTCTAAGCTCACCTTTTAACCTTAGGATATCTGCTCTCCACAGGTTTAAGCCACAAATTAAAACAGGAGGTCACTGAATGCCAAAATGTACAGAATGGTCAATTATCCAACAGTGAATCACACTTCTGGTGTAGGTACAAGCACTTGAATCATATTTTTCTTATGTAAGTATAATTCTCCATAAAGCTGGTGGTTATATTTTTAAGCACCATCCCCACTGTAACTAGCATTCAGAACTTCCTCACTCTAAATGGCACAACCTTCAAGTGACAACATTATGAAAACTGATTTAAATGTCCATTAGATTAAACTTCCATAAATATGGTCCTTGCTCAGCAGCTCTCTGTCTGTCCTCTCCATGTTATGGGGAAGGGCTCTTCTCAGTGTGCTTTCTCAGTATGAGGCTTTCAAGGGAATACATGTTTATTAGCAGAAATAATAAGTTCTACAAGTTGTGTTCATCTTTCCCAGAGATAGAAATTGCTTCAATGTGGGAGATGGAGAACACTAAAGAAACCAGGATATTGAGTGCACAGTGTACTCTTCCTTGAAAAAACAACTGGGGACTACTGCAGCTGGTGAGCATAAAGCTAGCCTGCAGCTTACCCTGCGAACCTTGTCCTCCAGAGCGAAAAAGCCTGTTATAGCATTATCTAGGTGATTTTCTTGGCTTTCTATGGCACAGCATAGTAAAGCCTTGCAAGACTTGACTAAGAGGTCAGCAATAAGAGAGGACTTAAATTCTCAATGAGGTATATATCTGCTTTTCATCCACTTCTAAATAACTCAAATAATCCTCTCTGATATAGCATCTCCAGACCTCCATGTGGAAAGATTCACACAGACTGCACACAAAAAAAAAAACCCAAACAAAAAACAAAAAACAAACAAACAAAAAAAACCCCAACCAAATATCTAGTAATTTTCTTTAATACAACTTAGAAACAAAAATATTATTTCACTCACTCCACTTGGTCACTGCAGCTTCTCCTGCAATGTTGTTGTTCTGACTTTCCTACTTCCCCTAGACCAGCCTGCTACTGGGCAGCAATTGCAAATCACAAAATAAAATGAAATAAAGTGAAATGCAGTGTTGCTTTTTGGGATAGCAAGCATAAAAGCTTTATAGAAACAGCAGCCTGGTGCCTCAGTGGATGAACACTGGCATTTGGCACTTTGTAATAGGTTAGGAGCCTCTAAGTTTATTGTAAACTTAATGCAGTTTTACAGCCCATCTTCAAAACATTTACACAGATAGTAAAAGATGATGGATATTTTCAGAACATTTTTCTTCCCCAGCAGTTTCCCTTGCAGTAATATTGCACAAGCAGCAGTGATTTGAAATATATTATTGATGTATCTTTGAAGATCTATTATACGATACTTTGTGTTTATTGCTATTATGCAACTGGCTTCTAAGTGTCCTCTTCTATTCGAGACGGAGCCAAGAAGATAAGATCAGTATTGTTATTATTTGTATTGCAGTGTAAGAGGCAGTAACACATCAGGGCACCATTGATTTAGATACCATACAAAAACACAGGATAACAGAGTAGCTGCTCTTAACATTTTAAATAAAACAGGAAAACAAGACCAGAAAGAGAAAGATACCGTATATAAACAAATACAGAATGAAGTGCACGAGAGAGATGTGTGTCTGCACCAGTAAAATTAATGAGATCTATACTTTGCATTTTGTGGTAGTCTCTCAATTGACTCCTCCATGATGGGAAATTGGAGAGGCAAATAAAGAGCTAGATAATTAGATGCCAATACAGAAATCCTGATTGGGAAGGTGGGCAGAGTTATAGGGAGGTCAACACTTTTATTACTACTGGATCTTGAATGTTTTGCTATACCATGCCTTTAATCTCTTTTCATGCACGATGTTTTGTATGGATTATGTAGCTCAGACATCGTTTTCTTTGCATGCACACTCTGGTCTTATTTCTTCTCACTAATGTTGCTAACATCTCTAAAACTAAGAACTGGATCAAATTTACAGTGAAAAGTGCAATAGATTTTCTGTTAGTGTTGATTTAGACAGAGGTCTGAGATGTTTCTATAGCCAAGATGAATCGTGAGTACAGCATTAACTTAGCAGGGAACATCCCGTTGGACAAAGTTTGCTAGTAAAAGATAATGACAGAGTGTAAACACAACAGTATCTTCTAATCAGAAAATGAGCTTCAAGAGCAATAAGCAGGAAAATGACTTGAAGTGCTTAAACACAGTAGCCAGAGCAGAGGCCATTGGCTTTGGATTGGATAAACACTAAATTCTTCTTTAGCAAGGAAACTCCATGGGATAGTATCAGTGGTTTTGTAAAGCCAGTGGATAGAAGAATGTCTCGTATGAACCATCCCAATTTTCTTATTCATTCAGAAGAGTTCTGCATGCCCCCAAACACTAACTGTGCTTTTCATCTCTTGTCACTTTGTTCAGTAGTTCTCAATTCAGGTTGGTTTTAATGCTGCAGGTCCAACAGCAGCTTTCAGCATCCTGAAGTGTTAGAGAAAGAAATGTTCACTCTAGCAATGAAGCAGTAGCCCAACCTTTAAGAAGGGGAGTTCTGTAAATTAGACATTATTAAAATAATAAAAGCAGCTGTCTTGTCCACACCTGCAGCACTGCAACTATATTTAGCATAAGACATAGTCAGCTTTCATGGGAGACTATGTTCAGCATAGAACTACATGTGTTACCTTATTATGTTGGAGATATATGTTGCGTTTTCGTGTAGAAATAAAACTTCTAGTTTCCAATACTTTGTGTATTCCATATTAAGACTTCTTGGAACATTTTCCCCAGTTTTATGAAAATGCACTCATTCTACTTGCTTTGTATTTCTGATTTTATTTTTATTCTTAGCATTTCAAAGCATGTCCTTTAAAAATCTTAGAAATCCCAAAATGCAACTGCAGCCATTAGGTTCCCAGGCATAGATTAATCATGCCTATATATAACCCAGCTGAGAAGCAGAGAACTACAGATCTGATGATGCTTTGTTACAATTAAAAAGCCCTTTATTTTGTGGTTCCTTGTTTTACTATAATCTGTACATTTCTTTTTACTACCATGTCTTTAGAACCAATACCAAACACCCACAATCTCTGAGTATTTTAATTCAATTTATTTATAATAGGTGACATTTTAAATTTTGTTTTAAGTGTGGCAATTCTCTTTTCAGAACTGTCAAGTTGCATGGCTGAATGCCTCTAGGACTGATAGCTGCACAATACACAAGGCTACACCAACATACAATAGCTGCACATCTACACAATATTTTGATAGTATGACAGTAGCTCTTGATAATAATGCATTTGTGTCACAGTTTTGGCTAGCAGTTGTCAGAATACTGGTGAATTTTCAGTTATTACAGAAAATCAGTCTTCATGTGGAGCAGTCATGTCCCAGAGCTCTGGAATATGGGTAATCATTTGACATCTAATTCATGAAGGGCTTCAGCCATGTGCCTAATAAACATATGTGTGCTGGTGATTATTACCACAAGGCGATGCATTAAAATTGTCACCATCCAAGAACTTAAAATCTGATACTGTTATATGCATTTTCAGGGTGGGACCTATAAGTTTGCAACTGCTTCTGTGCCAATATGTTTATGCATATGCTATTCTTTCCTAGATTAATCTGATTTTCAGCATGTCTTTACTGTTTGTATACTATTTTTAGCTTTCTGGGTGTTGCAGTAATAAGAATCCATTTAAAGTATGATGTTAAAAATGAAATGATGCCATAGCTACCATCTAAGTTCATAATTTTTTTCTAATTGCTTAGCATTTTTGAAAAATATTTAATGTTCACTGGTAGAGCAGATGGAGCTGTGAGCTGTGAATGCTTTTCCACATGATAATATGCTTTGGTTCTGGCTGATGGTGTTCCTTTGTTTCTTCATTATCACATTAAACAATACTCAGGCTGGAAAAATAAGAACTTTGGTATGTTTGGAGAATTTCAAGCTCAGAGGCAGGCTAAGCAGTATTTGGGGACAAGTGCAGGGAAATATTGGATTCTCAGATACAAGGCTATTTCAGTGAACGTCTTTGCCTGTTCAGTAGTTAACAAAAATCAAATTTTCATTTAGCATAAAAGCATGTGATATATATTATGCCTCTAACCATGTAGAGGAATTAAGGCAGGGGACCTCAGTTTAAGGGATGTCCTGTCAATTTTCTTGTTAAAGGGAAATACCCATGCATTCCTGTTTGAATTTTCATAACTGCATGTATTGATATAAAGTCTCATGTCTGTGGGTGAGAGGATACAGCACACGGAAAGTAACATGACAAATGTGCTGGCTGGTACTCAAAAGTTAGAGTTATTTGACTGATCAATGCAGAAATTAATAGGGGGATTAGTACCGCAAATGACTTGCCACACTGCAAAAGGGAGCTGTATTATCATCAAATACATTTTAAAGTGATAAAAAAGCGCAAACAGTTGGATCCCATTTTCGTTAAGGTAACTATACAGTAGGATGAAGGAACTGAATGATTCATATCACCATTTTTGTTCAGGAGACGAACTTCCCCTGCAGACTTTATCAGCTGTCACAATTAGGTTTTCCATTTGGTACTACTTTTTCTTTTCTTGTAGATGAGTATAGAAAGTTTTGCTAATTTTATATTAAACCTGAAATTTTTATCAGGAAAAATTAATGAAATTCACCTAACTTGATTTTTATTTCAAATAATAAGTCCAGCACAGGTGACTGTGGTAACATGGTAGTCTGGGCAGGTTTTAGCTTCTTTTGCCAGTCTGGTAATGCCTATTGTCTATAGTATTTACAGGGGATCTAAATGATTATATAAATGAAAAAATACTTATAGAATGCCAGAAAACATGCTAGAATACTGTTTATTATAAGTCAGTGATCTATGGTAGGAAACGTTGTGTGTGTATAAAAAATAGATAAGTACTTTTGCCAGCTCCTCCCACAAGAACTTTCTGCAGAGACACAAGACAGGCATTAATGAACAGAGCTCTACAGCTACCAAGGAGATGAATTTCTTCTTCCCATTGCATGGATTTCAGAAACGAGAAATGAATTTTTAAAGACAAAATTGTGTGAGATTTAGTTTTAGGGATAAAAGCATTGATAATCTACCAGATGAGTTCTGGTTTATTTTTGTATTGAGAAGAAAACCTGTAAATAAATTTGTTTTTGTTTCTCCCAGTAGAAATTTTTGACTATTTAATTAAAGGCCTCATTGCCCCATCATTAAATTCAAAGAAGCATATCTAATGCAAGCACTTAAATGTAATGTCACTTATTAGTCTTTAATGACAAGAAACATTCTTTCTCTAAAGAACAGCTGTAGAAATAGTGCCCGTGTCACCCACAAAATCATATATTATGAAGAGTATTAATGTGGATTTAATGGCTAAAAATATTCCTTTATAAGAATGACCGTATTCTTACTTGTTCAGCTTCACTTGTAAAGGAAATTAATTAAAGCCAGAGCATCACAAATTCTGTATCACTACAGGTCATTCATCTGTATCAAAGTGTAACACAATTCTGCAATGTCTCATTGACAGTGATAACATATAACTGACTGCTCCACTACTTGGTAAAGATCACTGGTCTATCTTGTAACTTGGCTCTGGCTTTCATGAATCAACAGCCATGAAATTTGCCATTAAACATGAGATTAATCTAACCCTTTTCATATTATGCTTTATATATATGTACATAACAAGTTTTTTGGGGAAAAAAAGAAAAAGGAACTGTAAGAAATCCAAGTAACCACAGTCCACAACACTACTGTCAACATCCATGCTTCAAGGTTATACACTCAGTGTTTAGTTAGTTTAGCACCTTTTTTGTTTTGATTTGGTTTGTTTCTTCCTTAAATTGATAAATTATTCAAATTAAAAGGCCAGAGCAGCATCATAGTGAATATCCCAGGGTGGAGAGTTCATCAACAGTGGGAGATTATCAACATCTCTCAGGTAGTATCCGGGTATCAGAACAGGATCGACAGAAGTGAAACAAAGATAAAAAGTTTCAGTGCCCCCCAATAAGAAAACCAAATGCACTGAGATAATAAATTGTCACTTTTTTCTGTAAGCAATGCTTACAGGTTAATGTTATAATTAGGAAGACTTTGCGAATATATGGATGTAAGGTGGAGGGGTAGAATTTCATTCCAAGTATACACCGTTTCTATCATAGGCACAGTTTTCATTAATATGGTTTACCTGCTGTAATCCTGCATATCCTTCTTTACAAATCCTGTGTATTTGGTACCTACAGTATCAATATTACCCATTCTTTTTGGCTCTTTTTGTTGTTTTCCGGTTAAAAAGTACTGAAAACTTTCCCATATAGCAAATAATACCCTGCAACTTCTTTACTTCCTGTTAAGCCTGATCTCATTCACAACCATAAGTAACCTAGAAATTGAGAGCAGACAAAACAATTTTGTTGCCTTGCATCATTCAAGCAACTTCCAAATCACTGGTGCTCGCCTATGCACTGAGTGTTCAACTCTGATTTCAATCTCATAAAAATGAAGAGTGAATCCACTGAAATGTAGATTGCTACTGGTGAGAAGGGAATGTAGCTGAGCATCAAACTCTCGTAGTAAAAATCTGCCCATTCATGGCTTGTTTGTGAACTGTTCCCTGCAGTTATTTGATTCCCTTTAAATATTAGTTAACATCTAGTACCTCTCCATATTTGAAATTATTCCATTCTAGATAACAGTTTATCTTGGGGTGTGTAAATGGAGATGTGTAAATTGTATAAAGGGGTGAATGATAATCCCAGAAAATTACTTCCTCATTCCGCTGTTTATAAGGCCCCTGTGGCTTATAAAATTCTCTGTGGCAATCTCTCTTGCTTTTCTATATGCAAAGGGAAGAAGATGGTACCATATTCACAAAAAAGGACTTTTTACTTGCATTCTGCGATACACTGCACTGCTTCATTTTCTCCCTAATTGCTCCCGTATCACAGAGCAGCAAGAGCTGGGGGCACACCTCCACATCTGTGGCACAACACCCCAGATTGCTAGAAATGGGCAGGGCCCTGCAAGGACAGACTGGAAGGAAGCCCTGGGCTGGCCAATGGGTGGGCTCTGGAGGGAAAAAACACCTGGGAAATGCAGCAACGTTGCTTTTTGAGGTTAACTAAAGTACGACCACATGTTTGAAACAATTTGATGCTCACTATGCCTTGTGAAGCGCTTTGAGATTGATGAAAGGAAAGTATTAAATAAAGCTAAGTAATGCATCTCTCAATACAGAGATGTACTTTGACAATATGGAAATGAGATGGGAGAGTAAAAAATGTGACAACTGAGTAGATAAACACAGACTTGTGTTTTCAGTTACAAAGACCTCCAGCATGTAAATGCTAATTATCTACCGCATTATAAGATTCTGAATTCCAAATAGAGATTTCACCAATTTGATGTATTAAATGAGTTTCTATTGACAGATCACTTCCTAATGTACTGTCTCAAATGTTTTCAAGATGGCTACACATCCCACAGCTATCTGTTTCACTTGAGATGACAGACTGCATCAGTCGTGGTATTCCCATTAGGTACTGGGTGCAAGCACACTCACTAGCACACATGACTTGACAAGCAATATTTTTTTAACCAGAGGGAAGCAAATCTGTTTCCTCTTCCAACATCACCAGCAAAAATCAGGACTTGAAACAATTCTTATTTTACTTGCCTCCATAAAAGCTTGTCTGAAGCAGACTTCCAGACAAACAGTGAATCCTGAAGTATTTACTAAGCCTGCTGTACCCTACTAAAGAAGCACATCAAGGTGTTTCCAGCTTTTTGTATTTCATTCCTATTTGCCCTTTCTTTACCTGCAGATTTTCTTAAATAAGCCAGTGCTGGGCAAGACAGACCCTCAGGCAATAGCTGTAGGGATAGATAGAGCCTAAGTGTATGCCATTTCCTCTTTTCCCCCTGGATCAAGCTGTGATCCTTCTCATCTTTGCCCTGCTAAGACACAACCTGCTTACAAACTGGTATGATGTGTATAATACTTAGAGGTTACATTTATGCTTTACATAAAAAAATAAAGTCTTCTCTCCCTGTGACATTAGCATTGCAGCTATTTGTCAGTGGAAGATCCTCCATCATTCACAAAATTTCCCCCCTCTTTATTAAAGTTAAATTCAGTATAATTTATATCTTTGTGTATCTCTTATATTTTAAGTGAACAATGAAAACAGAGTGTTGCCAGACTGAATAAGAGATGCAAAAAGTGTTATTTGCAAAAAAACATTGCACGAAGCCAGTCTCCTAGGATTTCTTTCTTGGTTAGGCAGCTATAAAGGATATAGAGAAATGGATATAGATCATTATTAGACTGTTGAATGCTTAACTAAAATGAAGTTGTAATAGAGCAAGAGGAACTGTTTACACATGAATGAAGGAAATTCACACCTTGCTACATATTATAATACAATTTGTGCAGCTGCCTCAGTCCTGCAGAGCTTGCGCTTAGCTCTTACTCATCACTGATCTCTGTGCCTCCTTGCCTAGAAATGCCCATATAAAGTGATGACAAAATGGATTATCATGAATTCAAATGTTCACAGGTACTTGTACTACTGTTCTGAAAATATTCACCATGAGTTGTTCAGCTCTGATCCAGAACACTTAGTTTGGGGTCTGTGCTCACGCAGAGGCATTGAGGGGGCTGTTGGAAATCAGCATCCATGCTCAGCCATGCTGCTAGCTTGGACCCAGAGGGCAGCGTATCCTGCACGGTAAGCCCTACGACACTGTGGGGAGATCTTCAGCTGTTGAAATAACTCCATCGATCAGCTTTTTCTTTTCATGGTCTTCAGTTTCATGGGTTACTTGTTCTGTAAAATTATAAGGAGCTTTTCCAGATTTGCATAAAAAAAGCCCACTGCATCTGTCTTCCTGAAGGACTGTGACTGAGGCTTATTTTTTCTATTGTTATCTCTTTCTTGCTCTAAGACCCTTTCCCCCCATTTTATCACTTTTGTCTCATCCTTACTCTTCTTTACTCATCTTTAAAATTCATTCTGTATGAAGCTTTCCTGCCAGTCCCACCTCTGTTATTTTTTGGCTTGTGCTTGATCCCTCAATAACTTTTTGGGTTACCAGGGTTTACTTAGCTTGTCTGTTGGCTTTTAATTGTGGATTCAGAAACAGTAGTAATTAGATTCTGCCTCTAGCCACCCATTGCTTCATAAGTATGGCTGCTTTACTGATGTTCGGGAAGGTATTTGCATTTGGCATTCTTAACATGGTAAAATGTGAACCTGGTTAATAGGGAAATTTTGGTCTTGCATTGGAGAGATGCTAATAGAAGTGGCATCATTTGCCATGACATATTCTAATTTATGACTATATTTAAAGAATATACTTGCCAATTAGTGTCTTTATTAGAATTCTTACTTTTATCATTTGAAAATTTGACTCTTAATTGGGACCAGCATTGCCTAAGGGAGAAATATTTGTTAATAAATAAATGACTAAATTAAATCTCTTCATCAGTACCCGTGGAGGGAACCAGCTTATATCACACAGGCACCCTTATAGATCATATTACTTAGTATTCGTAAACTCTTTCAATTATTGAGAAAGACAATTTCATCTAACATTATATTGTCTTGCTGGGAAAAATATTGACAGGAAGTTGGAATTTGCTTGTTTATTAAGGCAAGTAGCTCATTAGGCATAATTAAGGTAGAAGACACAGGGGCATTAAATTTTCATAGCACACCATCAGCCCAATAGCTCTCGTAAAGGCAAAAAAAGCCATAGCTGCTCTATTAGTATATTGATCAGGTTAATGTAATTAAGATGCCAATTTTATTAGAATCTAAAAATGAGGAGTGCTTAGTGTTTTTTCACTTTGAAAATTTAATAAAGAAACTGTCTAAAAAACCCAGGACTTAATAGAACTGAAACCCCCACTATTCAGCACTTTAACCCACTTTAAATGTATATGTATGTATTTATATGCAGACCTATACACCTGCACACGTGTACCTACTTCAGCCCTTGGAGACGGGGGATTCTGAGCTGCCTCTGACAGGTCTCACAAGGTGGTCAAGGGACATCTTCCCCAAAATGTGCCAACTCATGGAATAATGTGCCACACACAAACAGCACTTAACACGTGCTGTTAAGTGGGGGGGCAGAAGAGTCTTCAGGTTGTTGTTGTCTTCTGCTCAGAATTATGAGATATGGTCCTTTGAAAAGCAGATAAGTTGGTAGAAAACTATTTTCCTCAGCATAGTGTCTGTGTGATCCCCCTTCCGTATTTAGCCATAAATGCATGTTTCCCTGACACAAAATGTGTATGTTTTTAAAATAAATAAATAAATAAAAGCATACAAATTAGGTTACCACTCAAGTCATCAAATCAGCAGTGCTATATTCAGAGAACATAGCATTGTGCCTCACAAATTATCTTCCAATCCCACCTGCTCTCATATCTTTATAGCCTGGCTATCTGCTCTACTATGATTGCTCAATAGAAAACAAACAGATGGGGCTGAGAAAAATCCAAACAAATAAATGGGGTAGAAACTGCCTCAAGCCTTTTGGACAGCATCAGGGCAGCTTTTCTCTTTTCAAGAATTTTTCTTCCCTCCATTTGACAAATAAACCTGCTGGAGCACAAGATGTGATTTGGTTAAATTTTCAACTACGTGAAAACACACACACAAATGTGTTTCAGATGTTTCTGAACGCAGAGAGAAACTCCACTTTCTTTCATGGGCTTTCCTGCTGTTTTTAGTCTGGTAATTGCCTGGTCAATATTGCTATTTGAAACTCATATGAAAATGTGTGAAACTTTCTAATGTCAGAGAACATATAGATTCCTTTACTGTGCTGCAGGACTTCAGCAGCAGTAATTTCAGTAATTAGGCTGCTTTTCAAATAAAGGCCAGTTCCATGGATATATGACTAAGATAAATCATGCCCTGGGTAAGCTTATATTTTTCCTACACGTGCTTGCCCTTTCTGTGTTCATGTCCATGTAAGGAAAGCCTGAATAAACATCTCTTCTTTCTTCTCACACGCAGTGATACATCTGCATAATGTCTTAAGCAGGAGTGCTCTTCACCTTTCCTGAGCACTGAGTATCCTACATCAGAGGTGACCTTATGTTTGTCCTTTAGAAATTATTCTTTTCTTGTTCTTTTTTTCCTGGTAGATTAGTTTACAGAATGAAAATGAGGAAAACATAATTATTTTCCAGTGAATGTAATTCATATTTTAGACCAAAAAGCAGGATGTTGAAAAAGCAAGCAAAGTCAAGAGAAGAATGCGCTGGATATTTTTTTTAGCCTTTTCAGTTATTTTAGATCATTTTATTTAAAGCTTATTCTAATAATTTCTTGCCAATGTCAAGAAAGAGAATACAGAGAAATGAAGCAATTATTTGTGAAATCATTATGAGGATATCTCAAAACAGAACCATCTTTTCTAGAGATAAGCAGCTCATCAGCAGGAATTTGAGCACAGAAATTTAATATTTTCATGGGCGTAGGTGTCAGCAAATCCCATACCATTGAATTTAGGCTTGTCAGTGCCATGCCCGAACTTGGCAAACAAGACACAGTTCCCATCACACTAAGCATGGAAGTTGCCCCAGGACCAGCTCTCTGCTCCATGAGGGCCACAAGGAGAGGTAGACAGCAGCTTGGCAGTGAGCTGAAGGTTTACCCACCAGAGTCTGACTTTAACCTGGCTACTCATGAGTCAACTGCCATAACATCAAGAAAACCACAGAGGTCTTGAATGTTGTGGGGTGTGAGTCAGAGTGAAAGTTAATGTGCTGGTAGTCACTGTGTTTGTCTTGTGTAAAAAAGGGGCATGTTCCATCCTATGGACATAAAGCTCTGCTGAAATTTTTACCCAAAGGAGTTTTGCCAGTAGGGAAAAACTTGGACTGTCTGATATAGGTGTCTCCATGGAGGCTTAGTGTCATCGTAGCAATGGATGGAGAGAGCTGAAGGTCAGACTGGAAATTCAGTGCCTCAATCCCCCATGTGGGAGGACATCTCCAAACTCAGGTGGGTAAAAGTGAAGGGCATTTGGTTTGCTAGCCAAAATGTGCCCAGAGAATATTCCATGCTAGGACTGAGTACCTTCCTCAAGGTTCGCCTGATGAGAAGAGTCAAAGAAAAGATTCAGCAGGAAGACATTAGGAAGGAGGATGGCCTTCAGTCAGCGACACTGACATCTCAGGAAGTGTAATGAAGACTTTTGCTGGCTCTCACTGGCCCCATATTTAAGAGTATGATTTTGCATCATGGAGTCCAGATTTATCAAACTTTTGCATAGAGACACACCAGGAACTAGCTCAGCTGCTGGAAAAGGTCTCGCTGGGACCACAATGGAAGCTAAAGCCAAACTGACACACACAAAGCATGCACTTTTTTTACTGTGTGAGACAGAAGAGGAGCTGTAATACAGCCTTGGGGTTGTGTGGAAGTTATGTTCATATAGAGGTATTTGGCTACATCTCCTCTGTGATGCTGCTCACAAGCTAAATCTAACACAACTGAGATAACAGCATGGAAAAAAAACTCCGAACCTCTAATGCTTGTCACAGAGAAGACAAATTGCCATCATAAGTAGTCATCCTTCACTGTGAAAATGTAAGTCAAAAATCATGGGGGTTCTCACCTGGAGATTCAGCTGAATATTCAGTAGCAATTGGAGCTGGCGACACAATCCAGCCCCAGATCTGCCTGAAGAAGCTTTTCCCCAGGAATAGAGCAAAGCCCAGACCTGCTGGTGAGCTCACCTACACCACAGCAACACGCTCAGGCTCTTCTCTGTCCTTGCTGCTACTTTTTGTTTGGTTTCACACATTTCTATCCCTTCTGCAGAACAAAATAATGGAGCATAACATCCCATACAGCAAGACACTGCCTACCCCTGTAAGAAGGGCCTCACCTTTATGTATTCTGTAGCCAATTTGTGTCGAAGGCTCCCATGCTCATCACTGTGGGAAATGGTCTCCCTTGCCCTTCTGCCCTCATGCTCAAAATCAGACTCTCTGCTGTCAGGATGCTTGTTTGCATCTGCTAAATTTAAACTTGATGTTTGAAACTAGAGAGGGCAGAGCTGAGGGGCTGAAGATGAGGAAGGTCGTGTCTCCCTGCTGTTCCATCCAGAGATTAACAACTCATGGGCAGAGGGAAACACCATCCCAGTGCTTTGGGAGTCCGTGGTCCCTCCAACCTATCTTGAAGGTTTCAGTAGCTAAGGCAGCTGAACTTTAAGTTCAATTTGTTTCAATTTTCATGTTCATATTTTTTTCCATGGTAAGTATAATTTGGCACAAACCACAAAGAGCCTTGACATAATGGCTCAGGGACTTTGCTTTTCAAAATCAGTTTCCTACATATGTTGGTGGTCCTTGTTACTTTATATTTTCCATAAAATATCAAATCTCAGTGAAAGAAAACAAATGTTTCATGAGAGTGTCCGACCACTGTGTATGGCAAGAAATACAGAACAGGTGAATACATCACCTGCAATATGCTGCATAAGGTTCTCAATCCAATAAGCCACAGTCCCCAAAGCCCTGTTATTTCAAAATACGCCAAATATTTACTGTTGTTATCTGAAGTGCTTTTTTTGTTGTTTTTTAACCCCACTACTTTATGGAATGAGTTTGCTCAAAATAGACCCCAAGAAAATAAGTAAAAGCTAAAAGTGACAAATTATGTTGAACCCTTTCAACTTTAAAGTGCTTGAATCAGAGGCTGCCACACAGGTCTGTTCGAGGTCCGTATGGTTTTTGGATGAGAAATGTGTTTTGATTCACGAATTATTTCTAGGGGTCATTAACATGTAAATTGCTCCAAGAAGAAATCTAAAGAAGATTGATTCCAAAGATATGTAAATATTCAAATGTAATTGGGGTTTAAGCCCTACATCTCTATTTCTCCCTGAACAGTTCAAACAAAGGAGAAGGTTTTCCATCCTTCTCCCTGAAATCCAGCAAAATTTCTCCTTACATAATTTGCCTCCAAAAGCAGTCCTGGGGCATGAAGTTCAGTAAATAATTATAAATTTGCAGAGTTAAAAGATTCTGAGGGCAGGGAAAATGTGGGCACCTGGAGTCACTGTGCACACTGGGGCGTGGAGCATTCCTCATTGCCTGAGCAATTCTTTGTGCTCTGCTGAGTACAGCTGTGCGTACAGCAGTGCTCTGCACTAACCTGCTAAAGACTCATTCACTGGTGCAAACAGAAAATGTTATCTTCTTAGAAAATATTATGTCTCATATTACTTTCGATAGATCTCCCGTGGAATTCTTTTACAGTTAAGTATAAATCACATGTGGAAGAATGAAATCTGCTCTTGTAAACACGGCGTATGCACAAGGAGTAAATCACACAGATGCAATCGGTGCTGTTGTCATAATGTGTCTCCTACATGAAGCAGAGTAAAGAGGGATAAATAATCCTCTGGCTATGGCTGCACCTGTGTGATGTCACGCTGCGTGTCACCTGGAGCTGAGAGCTCAGAAGGAAGCAGCTACTGGGGAATATTTAATGAAAAGTAAGGTGGCTGTCTGGGGAGCTCCTACTGCATTGTGTTATCACCCACAAACATGCCAGGCCAAGGCAGCTGTAGGAATATCCCCAAAGAGCAGGCTCAGTGTGTCAAAATCAAGATGTACTTTGGCTGTAATCATGCCCAAGTGCCTGCTGCTGCTGAGGGAACTATTTACGGCGTTCATTCCTTTATTCTCTGCCCACCTCCATAGATTAGGCTGGTGTGCTGCCCTAGGCTGGCCCCCCACATGCTCCCTCCTTTCCAGCATTGCTCACAGAGCCCCTTGCCCTTGAGCTGGGGTGGAGCTCATGGACTGCCTTACGCAGCAGCAGACAGCAGAAGCTTCAGGAACAGGGATAAGTTCCTGCTTTTCCCCCCACCTGCCAGCCTAATCTTTGCAAATTATTTAAGCTGCTTGTGTTGGTTTCCCCATCTGTAAACTGGGCATAATTACTCCTTGTCCATAGGTATAGGAAGAAAGTAAGTCTATTCAAGATTGGGGTGTATTTGGACACTTTCATATCAGTAGAAATGACTAGGCTGAAAATGCGTCTCCTCCCAGATTGCTCAGTCCATTTCTGGATGTGCAAACTGAGGCCGTGGTACCCAAGTGCTGATGCTCAGTAACTCACCTTCAGCCCGCAGGCTGTTGGCAGGGCCAGTGCCAACACAGGCTGACGGCTGTATGCAGCACAAGCTAGTGTCACTTGATGCAAATCTGTTCCAGATTGCCGTAGCAAAATGATACATCCTCTGTTTAGTAGTTTCCAAATAATTTTCAGCTATTTCTAGTCTTTCTGTTTCCATAATTTACTGTTATTAACTTATGATTATACCAGTGTTGTAAGGCTAAATCCATGCAAACCAAATATTAGATGCTACAGTGCTGGGTTTCAGTGCTTTCACTTTTATAACATAAAAAGTATTTGAGTAAATGTAAAAAAAAGCAGTATAATGACAGGTCCTGCTTACAGTTAGGATACTTTCAAGGAACAGACTTTCAATAATCACTTCTCTTTTTATGCAGTGCTTTCCCCAGAAGCATTTTATTAGTCTAATTAGGACAAGCAGTGAAAAGATCACCTTCAATTCATTTTAGAAATATTGAAAGAACATTAGAGGAGATTGTTGTTTGAACTCTCCCATCACCTGAGCTTTCCAAATGAGCACAACCTTTCCCCTGCAAAGCACAGGTATGGCTAAATCAACACTTCAGTAGGAGGCTGAAAGCAGAGTTGTGCTGGGAGAATAACTTGCCTTCTAAAAGCATATACCTGGTGTTAAAATTAAAGATAGGATTGTAACACTTCCTTCACTGTCTCGAGGATGGGGGAATAAGTTGTGCAAGTGACAGTGACATGCTGCTGTCAGGTGCTGTAGCTGGTACTGTGACAAAACTATTGCAGAGCGTCTGTCCACATGACATTACAAATACTTTGGCTCAACCAAGGTCATGCAGACCTTTGGTTATTTGCTGAGCAAGTGCTGGTCAAGCAAATTAAATGAGTTTGGAGCAGATCTACCAGATGCACCCCATTTATCTTGAAGTTCTGCACTTTCCCTACCTGAGTTTTGCAGTTCTGGCCACACCTTCAAGAAGGATGAATTCCCACTGAAGCAGGTGTAGAGGAGAGCTGCTTTGAGGAATGTGGGCACCAGATGATGGACCCTGGAAGAGGAAACTAAGAAAGCAAAGTGTGGTTGGATAGCTAAACAAGGGTTGGATACATACAGGTGGTAGGGGATATGGCTACTTTCTCTAAACACCCCAGAAGGTAAATGTTTCTAAGCCAGAGTATCATACAAAAAAAACTGGATCTGGATTTGTTAGCAATGGAATCAGCATGGAATTTAGAAGGCATCCAAGCATTGTAGGAACAAGGTTCTGGCACAATCTGTCAACTGGAAGAGAAGGCATGATGAGATCCAACTGTTTTCCAGACGGAGGCATTGAGGAAAACCCTGGTGTGATGTGGTTACTGCAGTAATCAGAGCTAACAAGCTGCAGGAGGTGCAGGTCCAAAGGCTTGGCCACGCACCCTTTTTCCCCAAGGGCTCAAAAGCAAGCACAGGAAAGGAGAGACACATGGGGCTGGGGAAGGATTAATGAGAAGCCAAGGCACTAGGTTTCACAGTAAGTGTGAGAGAGATTTTGAATATTACAATCTTGGTCATAGAAGTTGATGGTCCTCTTGGAAAGGAGAAACAGAGACCCAGCTGGGGAAGGATGATAGGGGAAATTCAACAGTCTCCTTCCTTGTTCCTGGAGCTATTACACAGGCTGTAACAAGTCCCTGGGTGTAGGATGAAAGAAAGGCAAAAAACTTGCTGTGGGTGCCTTCACAGAGGCCTGGACCATACAGGATATTTGGAACTGGTGACAGGAACTGTGACAGGTAGGAAGAGATCTGTTGACTGCTCTTTCTAAGTGATTGCATTATTTGGTTGTGTAAATGATTACTATGGAGGTATTTAATCTCCCATTTTAATATTTTAGTCTCTGCATTTCCATTACTTGACCTTACAAAAGAATCAGTATTTTATGCTCAAAAATGAGAACTTTTCAGAAAGTTCTCATTAATTTTGTTTCTAGTTATTCACAGGCATGTTAAAAAAAAATAAATAACTCACTAGGAAGGATATTCTTCAAGTAAGCACCCTATCTCAAAATACCTGCCTAAAGTGTCATCCTTTACTGAACGACCTGTACTATGAAACAGCATGCCTATGACAATGCATGCAACATTTTAAGCCCTCAGGGCTACATGAGGACAACATCCAAATTAAAAAAGGATAATGAAGACTGAAATAGTAGAAGTGCTAGCAGTTACTTTTTAATGGCATCTAATTTAGTGGCATTGTTTGGACTATAGTCTCAGGCTGCAATACAACTGACTTCAGCAAAACGATGCCAGTAACTAACTGTTGTGTCAGCCCTCAAGAGCTACATATTGCCATTATTTTATTAATCACCACCAATAAACCATAGTTATGTAGAATTTAATTACTGGAGCCGTTTGTTTTCTTTACTTGTGTTTGGGGGGCAAGGCTTTTGAGGATGATGAGAATTATTTATTACTCACAACATATGTTTTTCTGTTTAAATCTGAATTGGGCAAATTTCATTAGAAGATTGTTACAGTACTGATGTCAATCAAGTTTCTACTTAGACTGAACCAAATCATCATTGTGTGGGTCTTCCAGTTTCATAAAGAAATCAAGCAAAATTCACTAATTTGAGGGAATTTATTAAGGAGGCAGTGAGGACAGGAGCAAAAATTCAGCCTAAAATGTAAAGGAGAATCAAAACAAAAGCTTAGTTATATGTCTTTGATATGTTGACAGTTCCCATAGCTCAAGGTAACCTTTCTCTGTAACATTCCTGGGTTACCCTTTATTACTGTCTTTTTTAATAGAAGGCCAGTATTATGCTTCAAGTGCATTTTTCTGTGAGAAAAACATAAAGAGCAAAAGAAAAGAAGACATATAATGAGCTGAGGAAAGAGAAGCAGTAATAACCAGATCCCCTTACCAAGATGAAGACCCAAGAAAGTGATGTCAGCTCAGGTTTTTCTGCAGTAGTTTTAAAAAGAAAAGGAGAACACACCAAACTTGAGTATAGAATCAGAAACAGTAACACAAGGCCTGCTATCATGTATTTACGCTGCATGTTTGGTTTTAGAAGAAATATGAGCACTGCATGAGCATTTAGTATAAGGTTAGTTATTCAGTTAGGGTTTCCAAGACAGGTGACAGGTAGGAAGAGATCTGTTGACTGCTGTTTCTAAGTGATTGTATTATTTGGTTGTGTAAATGATTACTATGGAGGTATTTAGTCTGCCATTTTAATATTTTAGTCTCTGTATTTCCATTACTTGACCTTAAAACAGAATCAGTATTTTATGCTCAAAAATGTACGTGCTAATACATTCTTGATATATCAAACACGTGAATTGTGGCCTGCAGGATTTAATTTTATGGTTGCCCATGTCAAAGTAAATAATGAACAGTACCACCAAGAGAAGGTTCAAGGACTAGTACCTGACTTGGAATAATGGCATGTGTCCTCTGTTGACCAGGTGACTTATATACCAGCTTTCTAGACTCCTTACACACCAGCTTTCTAGACTCCTTACACTCTATGGAGTACTTATGATTGTTCTGATTTTTAGTGGTTTTACTTGCACAGCCAAAACGTTGCATATGTTTTTAGGAAATATTTTGAAGATAGATTGAGGAACTTATAAATGCTATAATAAACTGTTCTCAACCCAGACAGGTAATCCCGACATATCTGACTTTTGACAAGGATGTATTGGTTTCTTTGATTTTAGTAGGCAGGAGGATTTTTGTTCCAGTGCAGAGCAAAACCAAAACTCTTGAAAGATTTGCCAAAACAGAAGTGTTGCTACTTGAACAGTAGAGTATATGTTGTTTTACTTTGACTTCGTGAGGCTTGGATGTACATACACAGCTGCAGACTGGTGGAGAGGTCAGCTTGGAAAGCTATGCTTATTTAACCTTTGAGTTTTATTTTTGTGATACCTATAGGTGGTATTTTTTAATAAAGTCAAAAAGATCAGTAGACATTATAAAGCAAAACAGCAGCCTCTGAAAGGAAGAATATCCTCTCTCAGGTTTTGAGCTATGGCATTTCTACAACAGGAATCCATACACCAATGCCAGTGCAGGTAAATTGCATTTTGGAAGTGTTGTTGCTAGAGCATCTTAGTGTTCTAGCACGCTGCATCACAGGTACAAATAATCCAAAACTCAATAGTCTCCCTTGCAGCAGTGGAAGAATTTGCTGTGTTCACTGACCCTCAGAATTTCTCATTTCTTGCTGATGGTGTGACAGGAGAAAGTTGGTTCAATGAGCTGAAGCGTAGAAGCTGGAAAGGTATTAGTTCAGGAACCTAAAAGGTATCTTAGGAAATGTAAAATAAACAAAAAATAATTCCCAAAGGAATACAGCCTTCCTATTTATATTGTATCTTTTTCCCTTACTCCTGTATGCTCCACTGGAAACATAAAGTAGAGCAAATATATGTTGAGAGATGCTGCCTATTTGTAAAGTAAACACTAACAACAAGGAGAAAAGAAAAGAGATAAATGAAGAATGTATTTTGCATAGTAATCAAGTTCTCTTAACTCAGAAAGTAGTGAATATGCAGTGATACTAGGTTTTTAAAAGCACAACTGAGACTTAAATTTTTCCATATATTTAAGATATCTCTGCATGACCTTTGTTCTGGGCGGATCTAGGGGGCAGACCTAGGTACAGCTTTTAATGTGGGTACCGAAACTGGAAAACAAGACTCCCATCAACAGAGGTAAGAGTTCCTCCATCAGCAAATGCATTAGCAGAGGTTTCCAGAAAATCTACTTTAAACCTGAAGTAGGCCTTTGACTAACAAAATAAAGTGAAAGGTGTCCATGCATATTGTTAATGATACTGTAAGCCAGCCTATAGATTCAGAAAAGCTAATGCAAAATGCTCATTCATGAAGGTCACCCAAGACTCAGCTGATGTGTCAGGAAGGTTAGAGATGAAAAGTTTTCTTCATCTGCTTTCTTCATTCAATTACGAATATCAGCAGTGTTGGAATTCACCTTTGACTGCATGGAACTTTGCTCGCTTTCCACTACCTAGCCAGTATGTCATGAAGGTTCATATACAGTGTGTGTCATCAAAAATGAAACCCCCAGAAATACGGCTAAGGTGCTTATTTCAGCAAGATATCCTTCTTCATATACAGTTTTCAATAAAAATATTACAGATAGTAGTTTAAATTCCACTGCTATTTAGACTGTGTGCTGGGCAAAATGACAGAAAAGATCCAAACTGTTATAATCTGATTGTGAACATCAGACTATAAAAGTTGGTAATATGAGAGACTGACATGGTTTTCTTTTTTAGCTTTGAATGAGATGGCTTCACTTTCATTTGTGGGAGATTATTGTTGAGTCACAACAGTGAAGATATAAGACTGGGTGAAATAAGACTTCTCACAGGACTGCTATTCCTTACATAGTCTTAGGGAATATACGGAGGAAGCATAAATGGAGATGACCCAGATCAGCCTCGCTGACCTCCCCTGTATTAGCAAGAGACAAGCAGTACTTCTATTTTCTTCATTAATCCAGCCTTTAGTAAGGGCCTGAACAT
>JANHGB010024046.1:0-13216 GCA_026283785.1 Coracopsis vasa | reverse complement strand
GCAGTAGTGATTTGTGTTATACCTTAGTTACTAAACTGTTCTTATCTCAACCCGTGGGAGTTGCATTCTTTTCGATTATCCTCTCCATTCCTCCGGGAGCCGGGGGGGGACTAAGAGGGGAGAGTGAGAGAGCGAGCTACGTGGTTCTGATTTATGGCTGACTAGGTTTAAACCACAACAACTAGTAAAAAAAAACAAACCAAGCATAAAAGTTTTGTTAAACTTAAATAAAAATGAGAAAATAAAATGAAAAATAAAATGAATAGTCTGGAAAGGATGGGGGAGAGAACTGGAAGGGTGAAAGTGAGAGAAGTCGTGAGTTGAGATAAAGACAGTTTAACAGGTAAAGCAAAGCACACAAGCAAAGAAAAACAAGGCATTCATTCACTGCTTCACATCGTCAGGCAGCTAATCAGCCATCTCCAGGAAAGCAGGGCTCCATCATATATAACAGTGACTCGGGAAGACAAAGCACCATCACTCGAAATGTGCCCCCTTCCTTCTTCTTCCCCAAGCTTTATATACTGAGCATGATATTATATGGTATGGGGTATCCCTTTGGTCAGCTGTCCTGGACGTGTCCCCTCCCAACTCCAGCCTATTGCTGGTGAGGAGCAGAAAAGGCCTTGGTTTTCTGTAAGTACTGCTCAGCAATAACAAAAACATCCCTGTATTGTCAGCACTGTTTGCAGCACAAATCCAAAACACAGCCCTCTACTAGCTGGTATGAAGGAAATTAACCCAGCCAAAACTAGCACATGTGGGTAGAGTGTCATTGCCAAGGGAGGGCTGGTTCCCTAGATGCCTTGGGGATGGCTGTCTCTGAAGTTCTGCGTTCAGGACTGGGCACTTTGATCGCTGCTACAGAGCTGAAATCTTGAAAGCATATCAGAGAAGATTGTGTAGGGGCTAGAACCTGACTCATGAGCAAAGGTAGTAAGTTACTCAACAGTCTGGGTAAATTATGCCTACTGGAGCAGTCAATCAGCCACTAGCAACATTTAAATAGTGTTAGATGATGACAGCCTAGGGCTTCCTGATGTTACTGGTTCTCTTTTCACTTTCTGATCCTTGCCTGAGGGCGTTATTAACATCTGGCTTCTCTGTGTCTTGGAAGGTGACGCCACTAGTCCCCAAAGTGACCTTCACAGATTGATGAGAAATTATCCCATCTCCTAGCATCCCACATATGCCTTAGATTGCAGGCACCCAAGGCATTATATCTGCACTACTATTTTAATTAGATTTGATGTTTCCAAAGAAACAGCATACCTCTTGCCTGCTAGAGCTAACTGGAATCCTTTGTAGGTCCAGGCATGCTTAAACAAAAAACAAAGGCATTCTAGCAACAGTTCTTTGAAAATAGAATTGCAAATGAGAAGCCTAAAAGTAATAGAATATAAATTGTGATGACACCTAACTGTGAAGTTGTCCCTCAGGTGTTTCAGTGACTCAAACATCCTGGAAATTGAAAGACAGACAATCTAACCAGCCACTTGTTTGCTGCTGTGGGTTGTGCAGAATGCTTTCTCCTCCTTTATCTAAGAATGAAATTTTCTCTCTATTTTCTTAGCTGTCACTCTCTCTTATCTTTTTTTAATCCCAGCCTGACTCACTTCCATTCACTGTGACTGCAATAAGTTGGGCCCATGCCCTTTCCTTGACCAATGACGGAAGAGATGGTATTCCTAGATATATATCTCTCTAATAAAACAGGCAGTACTATCTTACCTTGCAATCTTTAGAGCATTCATTCATGCTTATATGAGTTTTCAGATGATCAGAATGATACCAGGAAAGCAACAAAGCTTCAAAAGTCATAGAAAAAAGAAAGTCAAAGCATGTAAAGTCACATAACATAGCAAGGTGTTACTGTACATATGTCTTACAAAACGTACAATCTTCACTTTGTTTTGAGCTTTTCAGGAAAATTGTGTATCAGACGTAATGATGCAGGCAACAGGTCCAGTATCAGAGCTCAGCTGTGCAGAGAAAGACCTTTCCCAGGCAGCTCCAGCTCTACATAGGAATTTCTCTTGAGAGACCAGGACCATCACAGTCATCAGCTCGCACCTTCTCCAGAAGTCCAGAGCATCTTTTTAAGCTTATATTTCACCAAAACATATTTATTAGTGTTAAAGACAATAAATAGGACAAAAGCATGATTTCCTACAAATATGTTTGGTACATCTAATGCTCAGGTAAAAGACTGCTGCCAGAGTCCTACTATCAGACAAAAAACACAATCACATAAGGAAAAATGCTTATTAAAATTATTGCTGAAAACGAGTTTAGCAGGATGTTTAACTATAATTCCTTGCTCAGCCTAATTAGAAAAAGTGAGAATGTTCAAGGAACTCCTTAGAACAAGTAACCTAAAGGTAACAGGAGCTGTTCCTGAATGCTAACTGCTGGGACCCTATAGCTGTGTTGCCATCTGCCAGTCAAAACAGAATATGGTGAAGTGAAAGTATTTTGATTTATACCTGTCTCAACAAATAAACCTAGGCTTTATTTCATGTATTATTTTGTAGGCGTGGTTTAATGGTTAGCAAAAAGATGAAGGTACAGGGTCCAGAAATTGGTTGCTACAGTTAAAGCTTGCTTATGATTTCCTGACTTGTTTTATGGGTATGATTTTAAAATTCTTTCAATTACTGTTCTGTATTTCTTAGGTCTTTGTCTAACCTCCAAAGCCTTTACTTCACTGAAAATATATAATGTAATGATAACTCTAGTGAAAAGTTGTCTATATTCTTACATTATATATGAAGCCTCTTTTGAGGTATAGTGATAAATTTCAATGGCTTCATTTTGAAATGCGTAAGAGGAAACTGTTCATTTTGCTCTCACTGTTAAACATATTCAGCTTTATATAGAGCTTATCTCTGTGATCAGGGCTAAGGTAGTGATTTGTGTTTGTCTTTACATAGTGACAGAAAAAATGGCCAGGAAAGCAAAGCTTTCATCTTCAAAAAGTCCAAAGGAAGTTCTATAGCTTATAGTATTGATGTCCCGTTGCTGGGATGATTTTTGCAGCATTTCTTTAAAACTGATTTCCTGTTACTGGATACAGGTTATAGCTGGTGCATAACTGAAAAGGAGGAGAACAGGTTGGGGTTTTTTAAATTTAAAAATCATGCCTCAGTTTCATATCTTTTTGGATTGTGAGTAACTTCACTAATAAGTATCAGTCCTTGATGTGACTGGAAGCAGGTTCAGAATATTTGTGCAAAGGCAGCCTTTCAGTGTTATAATAAATGACTGATCTGAGTACACGTCTGACTAGCAAACTGCTTTCTTTGTTCCAGAAGCACTACACACAAACCTGCATTTATCACAAAGTCTCAAACCTTTGTTCATTTGTGTTAACCTTTTGTGTACATAGGAAAGCTCTTTCCTGTAAGAAATGGACCAGGAGACGTCATCCTGGTACTGATCCCTCGGAGGAAAGAATATGATGATAAAAGAGTAACACGGTGATTCTGAATTAACACACAGGGCACACATCTAATATCTGCACTGATTTCAGTGTGGTGATTATCGCTAGTTGTGCTCTATCTATCTGTAGGTAAAATACCTGCTGCCCTGAGCAAAGGAAGGTAAGGACTATGAAGTTAAATCTTTATCTATTTTGGGACGACCCTTTAAGTCCCCATGCCTCTGGAAAAAAATCACTTTTCAGTAAAATCTGGTTACCCCTCTAGTCATAGTCCTAATACTATCTAGATTAATGGAAGCCTTCAGTGAACACATTAGGACTGAAGCATGAAAATATTGCAATTATCAATTATGGGCGGAGTAGGAAGAACAGAATAACTGCAAACTTAATTAAAGCATCCCTTCAGCTATTAGTTTCTCTATTAAATAGTGTAAGCACTGAATAATCTAATAAATACAGATCCTGATGCTAAAACTGAGATGCAGAGTTGCCTTTGCAGGCTTGGAACCCAGACACACTGATTTAAAGCACAGAAACTTCTATGAGCATTCTTTGGGGAACTTGGCTTGGAGATAGAGTGACCTTGGAAGTTAGAAATGTGATTTATAATGAACTACCCACAGACATTCAGATGCCGTTATAGTAAGAGTTTGTTTCCTTTGGTGCATAACTGAGGAAGAGTTTTATCCCAGTAAGGGTTTCATTGGAAGAAAGGTGGGAGCAGAACCATGTACAACATGGTATTTTCAAAGGAAGAAGTTTAGCAGGAAGGAAAGGGAGAGGCTTTAATATATAAGCATAAAGCCACAAAGATTAGATCAAGAAATGCACAACTATTCCAGAAAAAAAAAGTGCAGTCTTCTCAGTGCTAACAGAATTATGTTTCCAGGTTTCGTCAAACATAACTGCAATAATGCATTGAAGGAGTGCACTAATTATAATCTTGATTTAATTGCAGTATTTGCAAGAGGTGGATGGGAACAAGACTAGTTAATGTCCCCTTAAACTGTCAGAATAACTTCTTCAAAATCCTGCAATACCACAATCATTAAATCTTTAATGACTAGGCATACTACACAGCCAGACTGTCTAGCGCATAGGCTGAGAATGATCAACTTCAAGCCTTGTGACCCAAGTAATGAATCTTCTTGCAAGCCTGTAAAGTAATCTTCAAAAAGAAAAGGGTGGGTTTTTTTCTGGTTTTTGGAACCCTGACTGATTTTTGAACAAAACCCAGGCACTGTAAAATGACTTCCATTTGCTGTCCTCCCAGGTCTCTGTACAAGGAAAACCAGTCTTTCAGTAAAGTTAGGCTAGGTATGTTCCTATTTAAAAGGTAAAGAAGCTGCTGCTCAGTTACTTCAGCAGAGGACATCGGCAGAAGAAGCCAACTGGGGGAAAATTTCCAGACTTTTAGAAGTGGTCTCTGGATTTTAGAAGCAAAATGTTTCTCATTGTGGCTTCTGTGGGATTAAATGACTGATGAAACAGTGTATTTGGTAGATGTGGCCAAATCCAAAGTAACCATTTTCTGCAGCATGGCTGGATGACAACAGCTTTTGTTGTAGCTGGGTAAAACAGTGTTTAGAAATGCCCAGAGCTGTTTACAAAGGAATAAAATTAAATCTGCATCAGATAACTTTTAGAAATGGTCTCTTTTGTATTGTCACAAAATGTAGAAGTCATGCAAGATCATACTTGAACACCCTTAAGCAAGACGGGGCTAGTACTGCAAGGACTGTGTCCTGTCACTTTTGGAACCTTTGGTGGAAGTTTCTGAGAAGACCGACAGAATAGATTTAACAAACATCTCAGTAATTTGAAATATTAATGGTGAACATGTGTTGTAACTGCAGTTAATTAAGCGTTGATAAAAGAATCTGAGCGTAAACAATTACACACTCCCCAGAATATTTCCTGAGTGGCACTAACAATAGCAGCTCTTCCATACATGGCCTGAGACAGTCTGCATGAATGGTGTCAGTGGGTTTGTGGTGATGATTCCTGCTCATTTCCACAGCCAGCTGCTAGGAGAGAGGCTCTGCTGTAGCGAATGTGCTGTGAGCCTGGCGCTTGAAGTGGTGCTTTCTCAGGGGATGATCTTAACCCTTTGGTGTTGGGGTGGGCTATCGGATGACAGGGACAGAAGTGAAGACAGCGCTAGCCTGCCAGGGGGTGTTCTGTGTGCATTCACCAAACACAGTAAATAAATGGAGCTGGGCCATTCCTCAGTCCATACACACGCTGCTGGCTATTGTCTCAGCTGGCATTGCTGTTGGCATTGCTGCCTATGCTTGCAGAGGGAAGGTAGGTATCTGTGACTCCATGAGGTGGGACATCTCAGAGGCTTCTCAACAGCAGAGCAGTTGTTGCAGGACCCTGTTCAGGAATGCTCCTGGGAAGAACTAGGGAGCTTGAACAGGCAAATGCCTACATTTGCTCAGTATATGTTACACTGGGCAAATTGGATTGTTGACGAATGGGTTCTTTCAAAAATAGTGCTTTTGAAAGAACTCACTTCAAAACCTGATATGAGCTTGTCATTCCTTAGTCAATGGCTGCTATGAAAGTAATCACTTACACTCTACCTTCATTGCCTATAGGGAGACTCCATGGCTCTCACACACAGGGCCATGGTTTAAAAGCTGGACTGGGAACATTCCTATGTGCTTTGTGTTATAGAGGGAAGGTGAAAATCAGTATCTTTTAAATTTCAAGCCTTGGCCGAGGGACCAGTGAGGGAGATAAAAATGCCGTGGTGAAAAATTCCTTGAACAGAAATGCAAACTTTGGTTGAAGACAACGCTGGTGCTGGAGAGAGCTCAACATCGTGGTGAACGGCTTCATCCCTGCAGATTGGGAGGGAAAGGGGATGAAGGTTGAGGGAATGTATGCGAACATCTGCACAGAGCAATAATTCTGTGTTGTCTGTGTGAAGCCTTGGGGCGGGCAGAGCAGAGCTCTTGGCCCTGCTTTGCTTGTGGTTCTTGGAAAGGGGGCTTTAGGACAAGGGTGATGTTGGGATGATCTTAGTTCTGAGACTAACTATGAAAGAGAACTGGCATTCCCTAGAGGAATAAAGAGAACCTGAAACTGATGATAAAGCTATTTATAGTCTAGATTATGCCAAGAAAAATATTTTACACTTAGCTTAATAATGTAATTGCAAGTCCAAAACCATCACTGCAAGTTTCTAAATACAGAATAGAATCTGGGAGGAGGCGGTAAGAAAATATATGTTTTGGCTGTTTGATTGCAGCAGCCAGAATTCATCATGGGCTTGGACAAAATCAGGAGTCTTAAAAGAAGCAATACTTCTAAGTAGTCTTTAGACATGCAAATGCTTAAAGATCCTATAAATCACATAATATCAACTGTAGCACAGATGGTCACTACACTTTAACTAGTTTAAGCGGCTCTTTTTCCAGTCACTAAAGCAATGTTTTAACGCTGTGTTTGGAGCACAGTGTAAAAACTTCAGTAATGGATGTTCACATGCATGCAAAAGGAGATTTTCAGCATGTGTCGTTGCTGGTGAACTTGCAATACTATTGGTGTCAGTTCATGACTGGGGGTTATTGCATGGCTGTGCATCATGACAAGCCTTGTGTGTGGCCAGGAAAAGCATTCAAGAATACAGCTGGAGAACTTACGGAATATTCTCTCCACTCTGTGTCCTGATAAACAGAATACATTTGCAAAAGTATTTGGTTTTCCATTCAGTTTGGTGTTTGGTCTTCAAACTGCATAGAATCATAGAATCATTTAGCTGGAAAAGACCTTTAAGATTATCAAGTCCAACCATTACCCCAAGACTGCCAAGTCCACCACTAAACCATGTCACTAGGGGCCTCATCTATATAGTTTCTGAACACTTCCAAGGATGGCGATTCCACCACTGTCCTGGGCAGCCTGTTCCGATGACCGATCATCCTCTCAGTGAAGAAATTTTTTCCAATATCCAGCCTAAACCTCCCCTGGTACAGCCTGAGGCTATTACCTCTTGTCCTATCACTCGTTACTTGGGAAAAGAGACCAGTCACCTCCTCTCTCCATCCTCCTTTCAGACAGCTGTAGAGAGCAATAAGGTCCCCCCTGGGCCTTCTCTTTTCCAGTCTAAACAACCCCAGTTGCCTCAGCCATTCCCATAAAACTTGTGCTCCAGACCCTTCACCAGCTCTGTTGCCCTTCTCTGGACCTGCTCCAGCAGCTCAACCCTTGCTAAGGATGCTGGTGTAAGTCGATGACTTAAGAAAGGTACTTGAGGCACCAGTAGCAATTACTGTTATTCTGTGAAATGCAGTGCGAGCTGTCAAACCTTCCTTCTCTACAGAGGTAAATGTTGCCATTTGTCAACATATGGTGTCCCAGGTAGCTGATTTACACACACAGATGCAGCACTGGCTTCATTTCAGCAAATAAGGCTTTTTTGTTCCTTATGATGTCTTTGATCAACTTGGACACAGTCATAAGGCAGCAATCCTTTGTATAAATATTCCCCAATTCTTTGAATGAGACACTGGACTATAGACAATCATTGCTCAAGAAGTCAGAGCAACGAATTACATGGGTTAAACTCAGGTATCCTGGATTCTGGAGTATTGCCAACCTTTTCCCTATTGTATAAGGAAAAGGGTTCATAAAACGAAAATGATTGTTAAGAGCTTGATGAAATGTGTTTTAAGAGTTCCTTTCCTTTCCGTATCACTGGAAAGTACAGATGTCGGCTTCACAGAATATGCTTTGTAAAATGAAAATCCAGTATCTTCTCTCTTGTGGCTAAAAGAAAAACCTAGAAAAAGCTACAAGAGAACTCAAGTTACAGCTGCTGAGCTGTTCCTTGCAAGTTAATTCTTGGAACAGGAGAAAGGTTTTACAGCAGCTATTACAGAACATAGAACAATGATTTTATATCGAATATACAAATTTCCTATAGCCCTCATATTTGGAGACTGATACAGAGACGAACAGAACCTGCCACCAGCTTTGCTGGCCAAGCTGGAAAGTTCTTCTGAACATTTGTTTGTCTGTATGAGCAATTAGCTTCCCATAATAAGAATTCCGCAGCCCAACGAGTTGTGCTTTTGTCAGCTTGGCTTCATCAAGTTCAATTGCAAATACTGAAAATACACTATAACTTATAATTACTTACAATAGAACCGTATTAAAGACTCCCTTTTCCTGTTTCCTTTTTTACTTCCCCTCCAAGAGGAGGATACATATTACAAACCTCCTCATATCCCATTACCCCAGAAAGATTTTCCAGTAGTCATCTCACTGTTTGAACTCTGCAATGATGAATAGGACACAAGTAAGATGGTGTAACATCTTCCCCCATTGAGATAAAAGTGAATGCAAATGATCTCGATGAGAATATGCTTGGATATCTTGACACCACAGCTGCTTTAAACAGATTGCAACTAGCTTTGGCCATCACAAATACCCTCATTGAAATGGAGTAAGTCCTAGCTGCAAGAAGAAAACTGAATTAGTGTATCTACTAATGGCTATCCTTCCAATCTTTTCTCAGCCTTCTTGTGAGTTTTAAAGACTAGGACTTATTGTAGTTTATCTTTAACCCACACCAGAATCATAAATTCTTTTCTTCTACACTGAAATTGCTTGTAAGTAATTAAAACCTGTTCACTTTCATACCATCAACCTTATTTTGAATTTGAGCATGAGTACTGGAAGAGTACTAAGAAATCCAGGCCAAGCCTTAAAAGCATTCTAAATCACTGAAGCCAGTATTTAGTCTAACTTTCCTTTTTCAAAGCAGGAATGCCAGTTGGTATCTTTTGTAATATGTATTGTCTTCATACCTTTTTATTGCTCAGTTACCAGTAACTAAAATAATCACAGAACTGCTTCACAGCACAATGTATGGACAGTGCCCTAACTTTAAAAAGTGTTCATTCAAGCAAGTAACCATGGAAGAAAATAAAATTCTTCAAAGTAGTAAAACTTGGGACTTTTGTCTTGCATGGAAACATAAAAGGAAAGGCCAGCACCAGGAAGCACACTGTTTTCTAGGAAAACAAATAAGCAACACTACAGAAAAAGCAGTCTGAAGTTCAGGTCCTTATACTGTTGTTTACCCTGAAAAACCATGAGACACAAAACCCAGCATTTAAGTGATGCAAGGGTGCAAGAGGAAAGAATGGTAGCAATAATGCCACCCTCCCACACCTCTAACTTAAAAGCTTGCAAGAGACGTATTTCTTGACACCAAAATGTGGAAAGCCCTGTCAAGGAGAACAACAGACTGCATTAATTCCTCCCTTACCTCCTGTTTCTGTGGGAGCCAGTCTGGGCAACTCAGTCCAGACTTTCTGTATTTATGCCCACCAAAAGTCTGACACCTCAACAACTATGGAATTTCCATGACTTCCTCACACTGTATATTCTAATGCTTTGCTAACTGTACTGGATTGCCAGCTTTCACTAATGCCAAATTTGTCTCTTTTGTGTCAGCTGAAGCCTGTTACTGCTTCTGTTTCTCAGCATCAGTCTGTTCTGTGTTCATCCACGGGCACCATGTTCTCTTAATTTACATAGAATCAAACATTTGTAAAAACTATGACCTAAATCAGAATTGTAGAAAGGAACAGATCTTTGATTGTTCTTTCCTTGCCCTCATCTGGACTCTCCATTTAATCAACTTCTTTCTTCAAGAACAATGCTCAAAACTGAAATCTAAGTTTTACTAGTGGCAAGTGAAAAAGGATTACTTCATGTGTTACGGGATCTACCATACACTGCAAATCCTGTATGGCAGCTGCATGTTTTTGGTGGAACAGCATGGTCTTGACTTAGCAACTGTAGCTCTCAATGTTCCTGCAGAGCTACTCTGTAGATAGCTCTTCCCTGGCCTTGAGCTGTGGAACCTCTTGCCCATGTATGGTACCTTCCAACTGGTCTTTGGGGAAAAGAGAAAAAAAACCAAAGAACTAAACCAGTAACCAAGGGCATTCAATTTAAACTTCTGCACCCATGTTCCTCTTTCAAAAAAAACAAACTCTGAGAGACCGATCTTCTCAAGGCAGGACACTTATGTTCAAGACATTGACTCAAACTGATCTACCTTAAAACCACAGACTGCTGCAAGGTGAAAGCTGTGTAAAAATCCTATCTCTGCTGAACCCTAATCTGAATCTACTCCTGTAACCCTTCACATACATACTGCTGTTCAAGTCTGAGACCAAGACTAGACCCAGCAGCACTTAGGCTCCATCGGGAGTTTAGAAATTAAGGGGATCTACTCCAAACCTCATGACTCAATGGGTGGGGCTCCCTCACCATTTTTTGTGCCTTTGGTTTCTGTATGAATTGTTTTAGCTTGATTTTACCTCCATTTTCCCTTGTATGTTTCATCCATGCAGTAAGTAATAGAGCGAACCTTGCCATCAAACATTGTGAAATCATGCTTTTATAAATTCATATTAAACCTACTCTATTAATATTAAAACTACTGTAAAATTATTCACCTTTGATGGCGATTCTTTGATTCTTTCTAAACCACTCAATTTTGTATCAAAAATATTTTTTGTGATAAAATCCAATTTGGCAGCTGAATACAACAGTCATGTTCACCTGTTTCTTTGATGTAGACACTACTGTTCATTGTGAACCAGAGCAAGGAGCTAGTTTCTTGAAACATGCTGTCATAGCCATGGAAAATAAGTATGCTTCCGATTTTGTAACAGTCAAATGATAATGAAATTAAGATTTCTATTTATCACAACTGACTTAAAATCTCTCCCAATGCTGTTTTTATTACTTTGAAAAAGCACATGGAAAAAGCACACAAGTGTACTTTATCATTTAATAGAAAAACTGTACTGCCAACAGTACACTGGTTTCTTAAACAGCTATAAAGTGCTATTCTAAGAATTAATTTTGCAATTAAGAAGTATAAACCTAAGTCATCATTTATGAAAAGGCATTTTTCTACACACTCAGACCAGTGTGTAGGTCTGAATTAATTTTGAATGAAAGAATTAATTTTGCAATGAAAGAGTATAAAACCAAGTCATAATTTAGTTATTATATCTAGTTATCTCAAGATGTACACATCAAAAGAAGCAGCGCCACAGCTTAATGAGGAACAAATCCCATCCATAATTTAAACAGCTAAGAGCCAGGCATTTCATACCAAAAATACAAATATTTGTAGCAGTACCATGCTTATTAATACACTTCAGAAAAACGTAAATAATCCAACCAAGTGCACCCCATTTTGTTTCCTCATACTCATTGTTTCATCATGCTATTTTGCAGAGTTCTTTGTAACTTAGCTATGTTGGCATCCAAAGCTGCTAAGCTATTCTTAAAGTCCTCTTCATCTCGAGAAGTAAAAGTTGAGTAAGAGGATGCACTCCACTCAGACTTCCCAGATATATCATCAAATGAAATGGAACTGAAATCAGCTATTTCACTGCCTTTTTTCTGAGAAATCCCTTTCAGAAATAGCATTGGTATGCAAGGGTATCTACCAGGCTGAGATTGCTCTGGTTTATCTTTGAAGTCTTTCATAGCTCCATTTGGAATGCCTGCTGGTCTCATCTGGACTTTTTCTCCTTCTGGCTTCACTTTATCCCCTGTAACTTCAAACGAGTTTTCCACACTCTTTTTCACATTGTACCCAGCACTTAATTTATCCAGAACAGTTGGATCCTTTGAGATCTCACATCCATTCTGCGGCACAGAGTTAGAAACTTCACAGTGGTAGTCCAACATCTTAGAAGATCCTCTACTCTGCGGTTGCACACCAGTTCTTCCAGGGGTTGGCTGCTCTTTTATAGAGGCACTGCTAGTCAATGCAATATAAACAGTCTCATCCAAATTGTTTTGGTCATCTAGTAAAGTCCCAGAATCACTGGCTGTTTCTGCATCTTGCTTCAGTGAGGTTGGTCGTGTTCTGGGAGTTGATGCTCCTTCATCTGAGAATGCACTGTTTATTTTACTTGCTTCCACAGCAAACTTTTCACAGGCTAGGTTTCGCATTTCTAATTCTCCAATTTTATTTGAGCATTGAGGTTCTGTATCTGTCAAAATATGATCCATTCCTAATTTTTTAAGATAAGTGATTACTGAAGTACTTCCAGGAAATGGATCAGGTTGCATCTGCTTTTCGTAGTCTTCCAAAAGGGACTGTGAGAGACCTTTCTCAGGTTTGGGTCTAATGCTGTCTGCTGTAAGGTCAGACAGAAGTTTGGCCATACTGCCCTGCAAGGTTCTGTTAAGATAAGATCAATTAATCAGATTTAAAGATAGTCACTAAAAGAAAAAAAATTATTTAAAAGCTTTTATATAACACCAAAAGTTTAGATTTATCAGATTGCAGCAAAGCTAAAATTCTCTTGCTACACATTATAAAATGTAGCGTAAATGCAGTGCGTGACCAAATTCCAAGTTTCTTCATTTTTTTTCTGCAGCTCAGTTCAATGTGCCTATAAAGTAACCAAAAATAGCACAACCCAGTGACGTTCTCAGTTTACCTGCTTTGAGTACTACAAAATGAAATGAACTGGTATCAGTAAACTGTTACAAAGCATATAGAAACAGTTCATCAAAATCAGTAAGAATGTTTTTCTGAATTATTCTTCCTACTGCACCTAAATAAGTAAATAAATTCTTCTAATTTTCTGCTTTGTACGTCAAAAGAAATGAATGCTTAAATGCTTATGTATATAGCATATACATATACACGTAATAAGACATCACTATACTACCATCTGGTGGTCAGTGTAGTAATCACAGAAGTGTGTGATG